>JASAMW010002121.1:0-21876 GCA_030247985.1 Epsilonema sp. ZAB3_2 | reverse complement strand
TTCCTCGTTTCGTACCCCAATTTTACGTACACACTTTTGTTAGCAGTGCGTTTCGTACACTTGCATATGGTACACTTATTGTTTCGGACATTCCATGTTAGGTACACTCCCAGTACAATACGTATTAAATTCTTCATTCCTTGAAGAATGAATTTGCTTAGGCTTTAGGCTTAGGCTTAGGTCCCAGTGCAAGTGTCCAGGTGTCCAAGTGTCCCAATCTCTTAGGCTTAGGTCCAAGTGTCCCAATGTCTTAGGCTTAGGCTTGTAGGTCCAGGTGTTAGATATTTCCCAATGTCTTAGGCTAGGCCGGTCCAAGTGTCCCAATGTCTTAGGCTTATGCTAAGGTTCAGGCTTAGCCTTAGGCTTAGGATTGCACACTTGGACACTTGGTTACTTGAACATGACACTGGTATGTACGTACCTGTCTGTATATGTAGGCACACAACACAATCATTCCATGCTTAGCATTATGTACACAACCCGTATGATTTTTCATTTCGACCAGTATGCATGATTTGAATGACGTATTGCTGTGCAAATTTGTGTATGTATGTACGTATCTCAAAGTGTACCAACAAAGAAGTGTACCAATCGGGGGTGTTAGGTATTTGAAATGAAAGTGTACCGATCAACAGGTGTACGACAAAAGCAGTGAACGTAACGGCATATGTACGAAAAGTGGGGATGTACGAAACGTGCGGGTACGAATCGGCAGTATACGAAACGGTGAGTGTACGTAATGCGAGCAGATCAAACGAGCTTTTGGTGGCCGGGTTTAACCCACGTCCCTATGTACTGCAATTTGCAACCGACGAGGAAATTTTCCTTCACATAGTGTACGCGTGTCGTGTACTGTGCGTGCAGTATGTATTGTGTAGGTCTAATCAATGTATTTCAGCGTGTTTGGCGAACTGGCGGCACTACAGTTTTCCTCATTATTATCCTTGAAACGTCGACCATTGGATGGTTTGTACATTGCGTTGAATGGGCAACACTAGATTGGAAAGTGTCAATGCCTGGAGAAAAAACAGGAAGTAGCTACTGCACTTATGGAACTTCATTGGTGTTAATGGCATTATGTATGTACGTGCATACTGCGCATGTACTGTACATTGACATTTACATTGCAATCAACATCATAGTTGATGAGTTCCAGAGAAGGGACAAGACTCGCTAACACGGAAGGACGTCGGTCGCTGGCGAAGGCCATACACCTGCACTGTACCCCACACTAGGTTTGCAGCGCTGCTGAATCTGTTAACATGTTCATGTGATGTACAGCGTGGAATGCATTTGGCCACCAAAAACCTTCAAGAACACACCACAACTTATCAGAAAATAAAGTACAGAGTGCTACGAAAAGTGCCAGTGAAATGAATCAGCGTCTTCGCTTCTCACCTGTGAAGTTACGTTTGTGTGAAAGAACAGATAGTTAGTTCCTGAAACAAAGTAGGATGTACTGTGCGTGGCTTTTCATGAAATCACATCGAAACCTCCTGGAAATGTGGGCATTATTCAAGTGAACTATTATTGCAACTTGACATACTGTAAACCCTCGTTTGTAGCCCCCTCAATATCGCCCCCCCTCGTATATAGCCCCCTAATCGGCGACTAACATCATTTGCCCTCGTATATAGCCCCCTATAGTGAAACGCGAAAAGCAGCGGAAAACGTGTGTTTTTTCAGCTAAAAACAGCGTTCTGGGGTGTTTTCCATGCATAGGAGATCATTTCCACATCATTTGGAACAGTTCTGAACATTTTACTTGTGATGTCTCTTTGACGAAAATTTTTGACAACACAAAAATTTTTCAGGATTTTGAGCTAAAAGCTGCTTTTTTGACTAGAGGAGCTTGGAAACATGCAAAATAACCGCCAGAAATGAGTTCAGGAGGTCAAAAAACCCTACTTTGGGTGCAAATGTAAAATGCCCTCGTATATTGCCCCCCTCGTGTATAGCCCCCTCGTATATAGCCCCCCTAATCGGCGACTAACATTTTGATAGCCCCCGGGGGCTATAAACAAGGGTTTACAGTACCATGGCTGACGCCATCATCCCAGAACAAGTCTCCTTTAGCCGACAAAGTATCGTCTAATGACGCCAGCAATCCCATTGGATTCATCCGGCTGAAAATCAAGTAATGAATACTACTACACAAATTGCAACAGATAAGTTGGCTAAAGGTAGGTACTATTTGCGGTGCCCAGTCAAAGCCGTGTAGTGAACAAGTACATAAGAGTACCGTAGCTGATAAACGGCATTGGCTTATATAATGGTATGATATGAATATGATACACGGCATTATCGACCTTTGATAAGTTGTGGTAGCTGGCTGTTGCCAAGGAATAATGAAACCTCCATGAGTAAACAAGGCAATCTGATTCAAAGGAATGCCCAGTGAGACCACACCCGTGTTTCCATTCTCGATTTCGCACCCCTATAATTACGATACGGTAAACTTGACAAGAAATGAGAGTTAGCTCAACCGAAATCGCGTGATAACACTTGCGTTTTGAAAGTTGAACCATCTTTCTGATTGAGGAAAGTAGCCATTTCTAATGGTTTGTCCCTTCTGAATGACTGGAACAATCAAGAGAGAGTTGCCCCACATGAACTGATCCTGAATTCCCCAGGTGTTGTGATCTGTCGGGAAGCTAAAGGCACGCGACGGCACATCACATAAACCTGCTGGTGATGCATATTCAATTCACAATGCATAAATCAGCCAGTGTTTGTGCAAAAAAGTTGATGCAATATTTTATTTATGTACTTGAAGAACATTGGTCTCATAACGGTCAGTCCCTGACTTGAAGCCTTGTACAGTAAAGTGTACAAATGAGGCAGTAGCTTGTATCTGATCAGCATGACACTTCTCAGTGCAGATTGAGCTTGCTGACTCCAATGAGCTGGATCTTGAGGCTGCAGACAAAGTGCAATGTCGCCTCGCCATTGCGCCAATAAACATCTGCGCTACTCTGCATCTCGTGCACGTATAGAGGTAAAAGCTTACTGGCTCTCCAATAGCGTTGTGATTTCTCATGAAGGGATAGAAGGAGCCCAACTGAGTCCATCGAATACAAAGCTCCTCAGATGGAGCGCCAATAAAGCCGCAAATATCAGCTCCAGTAAATGGAATTCCAAACCAGCCGAATTCGATTATGGCTGAAAAACTGCCAGCACTAGCTACTGACTGTACACTGTACGTACGTACAAAACGAACTACGTGTGTGTACTATAGGCCTATACGTACCTTGCATACATGTCCATTGGCTATTGCAACGTGACAAGATCACTACTGACCGATCATACTATTTTTTTTAGCAACGTAAACCAATCACTAACTGTTGATTGAGTATTGAAGGTTTGCCCAATTGGCAGTATTGTCTCCTGTCCAGTGAAAGGTGTAAACGCCAGACCCTGGAGCTGAAGATCTGGACAAGATGAACGGTCGTTTGCCAGGCATTGCAGTATTCAAGGCGCTAAAAACAGAACGGATGGTAGGCCTATTCATCTCATTGGTCATTATTTATTGTAGCACCGCGATAGATGATGGCGGTAATACTACCGTATTTTTGGGTGTATAGCCCCATGGGGCTATACAAAAATCGAGAGGTCTGATGCGGGGTTATACACTGGGGGGGGGGATATACAATGGGGGGATATACACTGGGCAAAATTTATGTTTTTGAGAGGTGTGTAGAGGCATGTTTTTGAGGTCAAAAGTAAGTGTTTTAGGGCATAATCGCGGTCAAAACAGGGTTATTCTAGTACAAGACATGCTCAGCTAAGCTTATAGGCATAGTAGCTTGGTGCAGGAGTAGCTATAGCTAGCTTATTACCAGCTTACATAGGTAGGCTAGGTACCTTCCAGTACATGGGGGGTTATACACCAGGGGGGATATACACTGGGCAAAATTTATGTTTTGCCAATGGGGGGTTATACACTGGGGGGGGTATACAATGGGGGGATATACACCCAAAAATACGGTATGTACACATTAGTACATACATGTTGGTCGCTTTAGCCTCATAATATCCGTATTTCGTATGCTGATCGTATTCTCGAGTCCCCGCACATGTGTTCACATCCATGCAAACGGTTTTGGAGTTAATATTACCGTAAGGCATTGCTAAAATAGAGAGCTGCGTGTGTATTGTGGAAGGAAACACGAATAATGCAGTGTATATTTACGGTAGTGTGTGGTGTGGCCACTGGTCATAACTGAAATGGGTTGTATTGTATAAGTATATTACGAATGACAGGAGGATTATTCCAGCGGTTTCGTGCACAGTTCATGCAGCTGGAGCAGTGGGGAAGGTTGCCGGGTTGATCCGGGCAAAAGGCATTCGATGGCTCATTCATGTCCTGCAGAACAAAGTACAGTTGTTTGCAAAAGGGCACATAGAAAGTGATAGAAAGATTACTGGTTACGGGAGCATACAATCCAAAGGCCGTCAACAGCGACGTTATTTCTCCAGTTTCTGACCCATGATGCCCACCACGGTATGGTTTGGGGACAGCTGAAGTCAGGAAAATAGCAGCAGCCGGGCCAAACCTGCAGAGAGGATACGGCGAAAACTCTAAAAATGAGCGCTAGTTCGTTCAGTTTTCTGCTTTACTTACGCTGCCCTGAAACGGAGATCGGCCGTATTTGAAGAAGACATTCTGAGCAATTCCAGTTGTCAGTGGGCCATAGTTTGGATCTCCAGACTTAATACAGGGATCCTACAGCAAGCATACATCCAGAGCAGCGATACCAATAGGGAAAAGAAATGGCACTACTAAAAAGAACTACAAAATTGAACTAAATTTACTTACTATGTTAAAAAGAAAGACGTTTAAAAAATCACCTACCGTACCGTACCACAATTGTGACAAAGTGCCTATGTTCCCTATGCAACTGTTGAACAAACTGCGGCAAGCCAGCCCATTTCGAATGATCATAAGTCCAAACACGGAAGCCATCCATGTAATCAATGTCAGCCCATTGCGTGTCCTACAGCTACAATACATTTTGCATGCGTATGGCAATACTACTATTTCAAAGAAGGAATTCAAATGACGCTGTCTGTCGGCATATATACGCACGTAAGGAATGCCAGAAGCGACCATCCTGTCATGAACTTGTTGAACGTTAGCCAGTCCAGTGTAGCCATAGCGGCAAAGGTGAAAGCCTAACGACCAATATGGAGGCAGCATAGGTTTACCAATTACCTATTACGCAAAGTCAAAAATAGGTCAAGTTTTAGTGCATACTGAATATAACATACTACAGGGTGTCCCACGTAAACCTAACCTAAAGATCCAGCCTTATAACTTCCGTATTCAACTAGGGATGAAATTACGAGTTTGTAAATTTGTGACCACGTTTTTCAACATTTTGAAGTCAGTGGTTCCGCTATTGACCTCGACAGCTTCTTGAAGGCTGTTATGGGCGGTAAATCGCCTGTACTTTTGTATCCTTAGTGTTCTGGATGGTGATAATGTTCAGTCATTGTTGTTCCACCATATTGTCATGTTGGATAAGCTTCTTGACCATGCTGAGCAGAAGATTCTAATCTCAAACCATGCTCAGTGAGGAAAATGATAAAAACAGGGTCCAATATTTCTACGCCTGTAATTTCGTTCGCTGTGGGACTATCCGGCTCAAATTTTGCCACAAAGTATGATAAATTCTTGGGCTTCTGGTGACAAAATTTCAGCTTGATATCTACTGTATTACAGACATTATAAGGCTGGATCGTTAGGTAGGTTTACGTGGGACACCCTGTATATGTACAGTGCATAGTTGCAGAACACTGGGTTTGCGTTGTCAGCTTACTGCCAAGTATTGCTGAATTACAGCAGAAGGAGTTGGACCCATAAATACTCTGAATTCCAGGTTGCCACCAATTGTCTCATATTGCAGCGCTGGATATGGCTTTGTGATAATGCCTATAGGAAATAGAGTACTGCAGTAGGGTATACCGGAAGATCGCACAAATGGGGTAAGTTTACGTTGGGCATGACTGTTGACGAATGCAACGCCATGTGTGTTGCCATCATTCTCCACTATCAGATAGAGTGGATGCGTGCCATAAAGATTCAGATGTCTTCCAATATCTGATCCGGGATTCACTGGCTGATCTCTTGAAAACATTGGGAAGTAATGGAAATTGAGTCCGTGCTTGAGATTTGGATGCGTCTGCTCTCCGATTCCGTAGACATTGGTGCTAGGCAGTAGGGTATTGATGGACAGATATTGACTCTCAATGATTGGTCCAGGGATGCCATAGGAGTCAAAACTACAATGAACCCATTTCCGCGCGTTGTATTAGGAAATTGAGTGGGCGCTTACATTTTGGTCCCAGTTGCAACTCTGGTGACTGTGATTCCAAATGGCTGCTGATGCACATCCACTGAATACATCATACTTGATTCGTCAACCAGCTGAGCGTTGGCGGATGGAGCTTGTGGTGCCGTAGTGGAGTCGCCATATAGCTATTCGTACAGCATACGTACATATGTACAGTAACACCAAAGAGCAGTGTGTGGTGTTATGATTCGGTGCAAATTTATCCATCGCTATCGGCGTTGTCATACGGTGACATGAAGAGTTGTGGCAGATTGATAGAGGACGGTGAAGGTGACTTCATTGATGGGTGATCCAGTTATGGAAGGAGAGGTGAATCTGCGCACCATTCTGCCGCTCTTTCCGTTGCCGAGATGTTGGATGGATTCCACTTCGTAACCAGCCATGGTGGCCTTACTACTGGAGTCAAAGATACAGTAGGGCGAATGATGATTGTCATCTCCCGGCACACACCATAGACACCTTCAAAAATCAAAAAAAATGGAAATAACAAAGAAGGAATCATCTGGAATCATAAATCTGTGCTTTTTAGTACACGCTGTCTATCATAATTTTGTTTAATGTATTAGCCAAGTAATCAGCAAGATGCAATCACTGAATGAATTATTGATGCGGTGTTCCTCACTTACCCTCGATCTTGGCATTTTTGTGGAGTAGCGCCTGATTGCGGGTAACAGTCGATCTTGACGGCAGCAGCTCTATCGCGCACTTTCTGGCACCATGGCCCAGGAGTGCCAGCTGGTAGCGGACACCAAATGCATCTGCATGGCAGTATCAGTGCACAGTATTGGTAGGTATATGTATACAACTTTTGGCAATAAAACCAGCGTCGATAAAAAAGAGCGCAGAAAAATCTGCCTGTCCATTGTGGAGAAACAGGCGCTAATAGCTGGCCGGTTTATCATGAAACACTCTGTATGATTGTACTTGTACATATACACTACATACAGTACATACATAATTGTACATAGCTACCTATCCTACGTATTGCTGATGGGTCGGTGCACTCGGGCATTGGGTGCGGGTAAACCAAACGGGCACTTTGCCACCAAGCACCAGTACCAGCACCGACCAACCCCGACCATAACGTAGCCTGGGCGCAGATCACATACATACGTACCCTAGGCTATGCGCACTCTGATTTTGAATCCACGCACCCAGCACTCAGTGAGATGGATTCCCGACCGCCCCTGCCGTACTCATCCCTTTTCCGGCACCTACGTAGGTACCTCGGGCTAGGGGGAAAGTATCTCGGTAGCGCAGCTCCTACCGAACCGACGCTCCGCGTACGTACCTACACTATGCAGTATGCACGACAGCGTACGATACGAACGGTGAACGGACTGGCGGCAGGATCAAAGAATAATGGGTCCACCGCCAACGAAGTCCAACGCGCACGCCGCTTCTGCATTCCCAACTTCCATGGCTTCTGTGGTCAGATCCAGTAGTCGCAGTCCAACTGAATGCCAGAAGAGCGACACCAACAGTGAATCAACGGCAAAAGCAAACGATGGAAGCCAATTCGAACGGCATTCAACGACCGATTCGCTCGTAACGTGTGCAATAAAGGGCAACAAATTCGTGCCCGCAGCCTCAAAACAACATGCCACCGTGTCACAGAGACTCGAAGCAAGCAAGCAAGCAGAGGGTCTTGTTGGCGTTATTCTACCAACAAACTAGACTAAGGAAGAAAACAACGAGGCAAATAGAGGATGCATGACAGTTATACACAATTACGGTTAGATAATGTCGCGACAGTAGCTGTGCAATGAGAATGTACGTAATTTGTGCATGCATGATCACGACCATCGGCGCCTCTGTTTGACTCATTACAGAAGTTGCCTGCGCAACCGGAGAAAACGCGAAAACAGATCGAGTGCAGATTTGCATTGGAATGCATATTCATTCATACATAACTCTACTATCTCACCCATTTGCCAAGCAGTCATTCAAGTTGGCTCCTGGCGATGGATGACAGTCTTGTCCATTACCACCATTGCAGCATGCAGCCCTGGCGTATTGCGGCCAGCAACTGAGGAGCGTGATTATAGCGGTTAGAGCTTTAAACATGGTAGCTGCGGAAAAGCTATACGTATTAGCGTTTGGAAAGGTCACGGGGACGCATGACCTTCGTACTATAAAACTAATACTCTGTTACCTATATGTAAGTACATCGAAGAGGCATGAAAGATAATAGTACAACATTCTCTACCGGGGAAAGTTTGTTGATGGGAATCTGAACACATGGTAAACGACTACGGACAACAGAAGGCAGCAGAAAAAGCAGCACAGCACTTAGTTACGTAACGGCAGCCTTATGCGGAAAAGCGTGCTATTTGTATATGCACACCACGGCACGGCACGTTTACAAAGTTGGGTCGAAACTTAGAATACGTACATTGTTGCACGGGTCACAGAAAGAGCAGTTGGCAAGCCATGACATACTACCGTATTTACCGGTGCATAACCCCCCCCCCCCAATGCATATAGCCCCATATTGGCAAAACATAAAAAAATGCTCAATGCATAACCCCCATGCATACCCCCATATGTACAGTACAGAGTACAGTACCAGAACCTACCTATGTAAGCTGGTCGTGATAGCTGTTGGACTGGGCTCGTGACCCCTTTTTGGGCCTCAGGCTCCAGTTGGGCGTGAGGCAAAGGCCAAAATCGTGTACGTACGTTGCGTGCATATACCGGGTGTTTACTCGAATATGTCACCTCAAAAGTGCCCATAACTTCTGCATTAATGCACGGATTTCAACCAAAATTTTTTATTAGAATCCTGAGAATTTAGGAAACAAGCATGCAAAATTTCAGTACTGTACATGCACTATTAAAAAATGAAGTAACAACCGACGCCTTTTCAGGTCCTATTTTTTATGTGTCCACCTCCGTTCTCCAGCGCTTGTGCAGCCGTCTCCAAAACTCTGGAGAAGACTCCTTTTCAAGCATGTTCAGACTCAGAGCGATGATGGCAATGCTCCTTTTATACGTTTTTGCCAGTGGAAGCTGCAAAAGATCCGAAAGGATGCTTGAATAGAGCGGAACAGCACACCTCTTTCCATGTGGACTTCAAAAATCGAGCGCTTTTCACTCCACTTCCAATTTTGACCCCAAAGTTTGAGGCTTCGTAATTCCCTTCGTACTTTAGACACACTAATGAAATTTTGCGTGCTTGTTTCCTAAATTCTCAGGATTCTAATAAAAACATTTTGGTTGAAATCCGTGCATTAATGCAGAAGTTATGGGCACTTTTGAGGTGACATATTCGAGTAAACACCCTGTATTACCTAAACGTGCACGTGCACGTGTACCACCGAACAGAAAGCAGCCATGAACTACAAGTGTTTTTATGCTCGACAAAATCATGCAAAATAAAAATCAATGTCACATTTTCTCTCATTTTATTTCACCTTCACCATCATCCCGATTTGTACTCGGAGATCCATATCCACGTAGTCGGGATCTTCCTTTTTCTTTTGGTACTGCGGAAGACGAAATCGGACGATGGCATAGTCCGGCTGAGGAGGACTGTGGAAATCCGTGATCCGTCCTCGCCATGCGTAGACTTCAGCCGGCGAACGCTTGTGGGAGAAGAGCGACCAGAAAAGATCCGGTCCGGTCTTTTTGCGAAATGGATTCCAGCTGTTCTCCAATGGCTCTACCTAGAAATGAGAGATGCTCTTACATACGGTACTACTGTACCTACGCACTCAACCAACTGGGCTACACAGTGGTGACGACCAATATGTCGAGCACGAAATGTTCTTCAGAGAGGCACAGCTCTAAACTGTACATGTTCGAGTCCGCAGGCGTTGAGGAATTCTCGCGTGTTATTCTTGTCCACGACATTGTTGATCCATCTGCCGACGACGTCCGGACGCAGTCGAACGGTGTCGCCGATAGCGAATGGGTGAGTGTGAATCGCGAACTGCACTGCGTCTTTCAAGCCGACCAGCTGAAACCAGTCAGCCTCAACCAACAGCCGATCCAACAGCAACCGATTGTCATTGGGCAGCGCCACGTTGCCCGGATTTCGAAGATACTGTAATAAAAGCAGGAGACGGTACCATACGTAGTTTAAGAGACGTTTTCTGTAAGGATTGAGAGTAGCCTGTAGCATAGGCGGAAGGGGGGTATTTTTTGTGAATCGAGATAATATGCCTATCGGATTCCCCATCAAAAACTGCATGTTGATGAAGTTTTAGGAAAAAATTTGTTCAGGCATCATCGAGATATTGATGGGAAAAGGTGGGCAGGTCGCATTTTTGCGTTTTTCAACGTTTTTAGCCATATTTCAGCAACCGCAGGGCTAAGAGGGCTGCAATTTGGTACACAAATACATCCCATAGGGACCCAAGTCTGGACCAATTTTGAGTCCAATCGGCCACATGTGTAGCGAGATATAGCGTCACAAAGTGCATTTCTGTATATTTTGCACCTGTTGCAAATTTAGTTTTTTGAATACCTTGGTGCGAATACATGCCCTGCACGGGGTAAAATTTTGACAGAAAGTAGAGAAGGGTTAGGCCTAAAAACTTTAGTACTACCGCAAAAATCTCTATAATTACAATTGGGACTACAGTCCTCCTGAATGGTGAAAAATGCAACAAAAATTTCCCCGCCTTTTTCATTTTTCAAGATAAATGAGCAATACCACTGAAACATTTTCCTCGTAAGTAGCCTATCTTATGTAGAATTTTATGTAGATTTTAAAAATAAAATTGTCTTTCCAAAAAATTTAAAGGGGCCCAGACATAAATACCCTTGTCTTTTCGTATATGAAAAAGTACCCCAAAAATGCGAGTCTGGGCCCCAAATACGTCTAACAACAAAATAACAGCACGATTATATCGTAAAAATAGAGAAAACTACAGTGTGTCGCTTAACTATTGAAAATAAAAACCAGGTACAATTTCAAATTCCCGCCTTTTTCAAACACAGCCAATGTCGTGCAGCGTGCGGCATCAGCCATCAGCATAACCTTTTCGGGGTTATTCCCTATGTACGTACTTATGCTGATGCCTGATGTCACACGCACATTGGCTATATTGAAAAAGGCGGGAATTTGAAAATGTACCTGGTTTTTGATTTCCATAGTGAAGCATCATACCATAGTTTTCAGTATTTTTATGATATAATCGTGCTGTTATTGTGCTGTTAGCAGGGTTGCCTATTCATATTCAAATTGTATTCATATTCAAATTGAAAACAGCGTTTTTTAGTTTTGATAATTCATATTCATATTCATTTTAATTAAAGACAGCTTGCAATATTCATATTCATATTCAAATTAATTGTAAGCAATAACATGAATAATTTGAATAGTTTGTATAATTTGAATAATATGAATAATCAATATTATCATAATTATCAAAAGGTATTTTGGAGAGTTGCCACAGAGAATGTGGTGCACAGATAGTGTTTTTCACATGTTCTTTCTTTTCAGACTTGGTACTTGTATGCTTGAAGTAAATAACCAATGTTTTATGGCTGCTCCAATAGCCAGAATAGTCTCGGTAAACCATACTTCTGCAGTTACTGTCAACTTTTCAGTCAAAAAATCACTACCAAAATATCAAAATTAAATATTCATATTCAAATTAAATTCAGGGATTGAATTTTGATAATATTCATATTCAAATATAATTCACAGCACCCCCTCAATATCATATTCATATTAATTGAAATCCTATTTGAATAGGCATCCCTGGCTGTTAGACGTATTTGGGGCCCAGGCTCGTATTTTTGGGGTACTTTTTTAAATACAAAAAGACAAGGGTATTTATGTCTGGGCCCCTTTAACCCTTACCCAAAAATTCACAAAAATATACTACTTTTGCAAAATTATATGCTAGAGGTTAAATTTTTTGGGAAAAGCAATTTTATTTTTGAAATCTACATCAAATTCTACATAAGATAGGCTACTTACGAGGAAAAGTTTCAGTGGTATTGCTAATTTATCTTGAAAAATAAAAAAGGCGGGAAAATTTTTGCTGCATTTTTTACCATTCAGGAGGACTGTAGTCCCAATTGTAATTATAGAGATTTTTTGCGGTAGTACTAAAGTTTTTAGGCCTAACCCTTCTCTACTTTCTGTCAAAACTTTACCCCGTGCAGGGCATGTATTCGCGCCGTGGTATTCAAAAAACTAAATTTGCAACAGGTGCAAAATATGGAAATGCACTTTGTGACGCTATATCATCTCACCATACAAGTGGCGGATTGGGCTCAAAATTGGTCCAGACTTTGGTCCCTATGGGATCTTCCCTCATGCCAAACTGTAGCCCTCTAAGCCCTGCGGTTGCTGAAATATGGCTAAAAACGTTGAAAAACGGCAAAAATGCGACCTGCCCACCTTTACCCATGAATATCTCGATGATGCCTGTACAAATTTTTCCTAAAACTTCATCAATATATGCAGTTTTTGATGGGGAATCCGAAGGCATATTATCTCTATTTACAAAAAGTACCCCCCTTCCACGTACTATGCAACCGCTACAGAAAACGTCTCTTAAATCGCTTGCTTAACTATGATTACCTCAAGAACGAATTCAAAAATCTGTCCGTTCCTGTCGATAAAGATTTCTCCCGTCTCGTCTCTTTCAGTTGAATCCACGGGAGCGATGTCCATCTTTTGCGGTTGCTTTTCGTCATGCTGCACATCCGTCCCAGATTCCGAGTACTGAACTTCTAAGGTTTCCACATCCGAGGCGGATGTTGTGGACACCCTCTGTTGTGGTGGCGGATGCTGCTTCTGCAGTAGTCCACCACTCTGCATATCCTGCTGCTGATGATGAACCAGCAATGCCAGCTTACTCATAGGCTCCAGCACCAGAGTGTCATAGCCGGTCTGATACCGAACTCCGCCCACGTTCAGCTTGATTATTTTCTTCGTGTTGCTCCCCATGAATAAAGATTATTTTTATTGTCTGTAAAATAGGCCTAGCGCTACAATTTGCACACGTCGTTTGGCAGTCGTAGTGTTGTGCAGTACCAGTCGTAGCGTAGACGTGTATATGGTGTATGGAATGTATCGCGGAACCTGATGGGCCACCTGCACGTTTTATTTCATTCAGGTGAAGCTTGCTGCACGTGTAGGCCTACATATATTATGTACGTAGAAGAGTACTTACAGATAGTATGCCTGCTGCATGTTTACTATACATAGCTTTTCCTTTGTCGATGTTGTAGCTAGCAGTGCTGCGGTTGACGAGTTGGTTGGTAGGAATAGAATAGCACAATGCAGCCTTGTACTGCACAGTACCTAGTTGACTGCTTTGTACGTGTAGAGCAACTGTAACCTAACCGCAGTTTCGTCAGAAATATATAATATTAGGCGTAGCCTAGCCTAAGCCTAATGTTATATATTTATGGTTTCGTTGATCATTGATGCCGCAGTGTATCGGCAAAATGTGCGAAACGACTAGTTTGTGCTGGAAAGCATTTTTGATAAAGCTAAACCAAAACCTGTCAGACACCTCCAATCGCCAGTGAAACATGTGGAAAAATGCCACTGCGCACTCAGTTCTGTGTCCTAATAATTCCCGCTATTAGCTTTATCACAAACAAGGTCAAGGTCGAAGAAACAAACGATGATAACGAAGAGTAGAGAGAGGAGGAGGAAAGATCGGCCGTCGCCGCCCAGTTGTGAACAATAATGGCGCGTTCACCAGACGTCCGTTACGTCCGTAAATCCATCCGTCCTTCCGTCCGTCAAATCCGTAAAACGTATCTAGGAGTACATGGCACTCCGCAAACAACCATGTACTCCTAGATACGTTTTACGGACGGACGGACGTGACGGACGTCTGGTGAACGCGCCATAGCGGACAGACACTGTTCGTCCGATTTACAGCCATGCATCAACAGGTGATCAAGTACCGCGTCTTCGTTCTTCTTCCGCCGATTCATTTGCAAACTTTGCGAGTAAGAGTGTCCTTGGCGAGAGGGTGAAGTATATCATGTACATACACACTATCGTTCAGTACATAGGATACTGTTGTGTGTGGGGTAAACTCAACCATGGAGTAAACCCGGCTATCTTGTACTGAGGACCATTCTTTCTACGTGGGTGGCCGGATTTAGCCCAACAGTAAAACCGGCAGGGGTTTCGTCATGATACTGCGTTCAAAGTTTCATGCTTATGTACGTGCTGTGACAGGACGAATATTCGTTGTGATTCAGAGTGTATCCGCAGTGTCCGCCCGGAGGACGTATGATTTTGATGCGTGTCCTGAGGCTGAGGAGGTGGACGGAGTTGCAGTAATCACCAAACCACAAGCATTGACGAGAGTGGAGGGAAAGCGGAGAGCTCGAATGCAGGAGAAACGCCGAAGATATTTCCAACTCTACGGTGTGGATCAAAACAGGGCCAAAGTCATAATTTGTAAGCCACATTTATTCAACACATCGCGGTGCCTGCGTGCAGTACTATGTATATTGCGGTTGCCTACCTACGTGACGTCACATTTGTATTTCAGCGTGCAAACGCTCAGAGTATAACCATTACGACGGCCAGTCATATCCCAGGGGCAAGATACCACTGGTGACAGACCACTGGGCGAAGGCTAAGTACGTTGGGGACCACTTCAGCATAAATAGTCATGGAAAGGTATGGTGCTGTGGGGTAAACCCGGCCACCTAAACTCCTTTGAACTTGCTGTTTCAGCACATGATGAACCAAATGACCTTTAACTTAGGTGGCCGGATTTTCCCATAGCCGGATTTACTGTTACATATACAGTCATATATAGGTAAACTTGTTTCGCATTCGCCTGTCAATTTTCACGCTTTTTGTGGTCAATTCTTTGCAGAATCCCTCGCTTCTCAGTTCGCATCTCGAGGACACACCGTTAGATTTTAGCGGATACGGCTTGAAACAACAAATACTGGAGGCCATAAGCCGCATGGGATATCGACGACCGACGTTGATTCAACACTACGGCATTCCTCAAGTTATCAAGGGTGGAAATACGCTCTTAGCAGCGGAAACGGGAAGCGGCAAAACTCTCGCCTACGCTGCACCCATACTGCATCATCTGATGTCGATATCTGTGGAAAAAGTCGACAATCCCTGCGATACTGCGAGCTGCTCGCCAAGAGCCGTTGTACTCACCAGGGGTCGAGAACTGGCCATGCAAACCTGCGGCATGATTCGTCTTTTGGCGGAGAAGTGCAGCCGGTTGGCAGTCGCTAATTGCCTCTCCTCCATGTCTGAAGCAGAAGAGGCGGAAATGATGCGTGCTGACGTCATCGTCGGAACTCCTGGTTGGATGGCGCATCTGGGGGCGGAGCGACGGCTGCTATTGGACCGAATAAGCCACGTGGTGATAGATGAAGCTGATTCGCTGCTGGAGCAGGATTATCATAGTGCTGTTCAGGAACTGTTAGCGGATGGCCAGGTAAGATTGTGTCTGTTGTTTATGTATGTACCGTATGAGTCAGATCGCACAGCACATGGATACCGTGCATACGCCGATAACGAGTACATCGTCGTACGTACGCAAACGTGCACGTCCGTCACTATGCCTATTCCCTACCTAATTGTATGAAGGATTGGAGTTTGGAGTAGCTCTGGTGTGTGTTTTAGATCCAAGGTTGTGGTTCGGTGTCGCAGCTGGGTATGGCACAGCTGATTCTGTCCTCCGCCACATTCCCGCGAGATCTGGAGCCGATTCTCGAGGGCACAGTGGACGTGACATCGCTGACTTTCGTTCGCTCCGACAATCTGCACCAGGTTCTGCCTCACGTGCCTCAGCTGTTTCTGCGTCTGTCAGAGCCGACAAAGACCGAGAAACTCCTGTCTATGCTCAAGCAGAAGACTACGTCCCGGGCTCTTCCGTCTACGCTCGTATTCGCTAACAGCGCCAGCCAGGTGCAGTGGCTGTGGCAGTTTCTAAACCAACATGCGAGTTTGCGCTGCTCCATGCTGCATGAATTAATGAGCAAGGAAGACCGACAGGCGCATGTGGAAGCATTTCAACTGGCGCAAGTACCCGTAATGGTGGCTACAGATTTAGGCGCAAGAGGATTGGACACCACCGGGGTAAAAGCTCTTTCATACCCTCCTAAAGCTCTATTTGCTTCGTGTACGTACACTTTTTTAAGTATACGTATGTACGTACATGTCTTGTGCTTGTTGGAAGGAGAGTTTTACAGCTGTGTTTTGTATTGAATGCTGTCTGTTGCTTTTGTTTCAGGTACGACATGTGGTGAACTATGAGTTTCCGATCAGCGTAGCGGACTACATTCATCGAGTGGGGAGGGTTGGGCGTGTGGGATCTAAAGTTTGTCACGTCACCAACTTTATCCAGCGAAAGCGGGAAGTGGAGGTGGTCAATATTATTGAGGTGAACATCTGTGGGTAGCTCGTAATGCGCTGCGCCTGATGATTTGATTGTTTCTGATTCTGGAAAGCTCTGTACGCATGTATTAGTGAATGTTGCAGGAATCAGTTCGAAGATGCAGAGCCATTCCCAATGTGCACCAGCCACTTGAAGATGAAACAGATTCCATTGCTGAGGACGACGAAGCCGTCTGATTTCAGACTGTCTGTGTCTATCTATAGCTGGTCGCTACCTGCCTTATGTTGCCTTACGTAGTACGTACGTACCCCGCCCATTTCTCTAGTACTGTATATTAGCAAGCAGCAAGGTTGTATGTTTACATGTAGCCTACATACAATCATCAGGTGCCAGTAGGTTAGTGTTTTGTTTACACTGCGCTTTTCTCTCTTCTGCTTTACGGATCTTTGTGTTTGCAGAAATCATAATTGCGTCGAGCTTTCCTTGCACCTGCTGCTTTGCTATTTCATAGTTTTGTCTTCGATTATTATGCACAATACCAGCGCCAAAGAAGTCATTGTGTGGGAGGGTGTGTCATCGTCTTGTATTCCTTGAATCCATATGCACAGGCTGCATTAGCACTTGCTACACACACACGCTAATACTGCGGCCTTGTGTAGAAAAATTCTGTAGTAGGCGTCCTACAGTTTAGACTGCATCAACATGGCTGTGCTTGTGATGCTACTGTCCTTGGTTGTGATGATTGATGGATCAGCTCCCCATGTGCGTTTTCTGGAAGAGGGTTCAAGAGATTTCTATGGCCCGTGTGATAACCTTTATCGCGCTGCTTGCTCTGATTTCGCACTGAACTATGCGGATGAAATGCAGAACTTCAATCTCATGACAGCAGAAACGCAGGTGATGTTGCGCTTGATTCGAAACATGTCCTTCATTCTCAACCAGCTGCTGATCGGCAACCATTCGGGTCTGGATCCTTTTGAAATTGTGATGGTGGACGATTACAAGGATTGCGTGCGCTTGACGCAGAACAGTCCGATGCAACATACTACGAGTGCTGCAGTAGTGCAGGAAACGGTGATGTCTGGAGGCAGGACACTGGGCCCAACGAGGTCATGGCACGAGCCTGACTTCACCGCAAATTACTACCTGACCAATCTAACGGCCGAAGAAGAGTGTGCTTACTACACCATGGTCACCAGTAAGTCGATGCCTCACCTGTATATGTAGTTGTTCTAGCGCTCCTAATGTGCATTTTTGTTCACTTTTTTGGTTCATTTTGTAGAGGAAGCCGCCACTGCTCACGTGTACCTGAAGCGACAACTGGGCTGGCGGCGAGGCTCGGAAATTCGACGGAAAGCGCGAATTGTGGAGCACTACGTTCGACAAGGTCTGACGTCCATGTTGCTGAACTTCGACTGGATTTCTTGGGATCTGAAACGCGACATGCTCCGCCTCGTTAACGCCACCCGTACGACGCTCGGTTACGACGACTGGCTGCAAGACCCCTCGGCTATTTCAGAATGCACACCGATTCAATTTCAGCGTTTCGGGCGTAGCTTTCAAGCGGACCCGCGTTGCAAGGAGGAAGTTCTATTTATTCACGATTACTACGACGACGAGACAGGGCGACTTACCCTACCCCTCGGCTCCTTACTGCCTCCTCTTTTCAACCCTGACTATCCGTCGGCTGTCCAGTTCGGCATTTTCGGTCAGAAACTTGCTGCGGCCTTCATCCGCCTTTTGTTGCGAGCCCAATCACGCGATCCGGCTCTAATCGATAGTGAAGATGGTAGCGGCAACCTGTGGGCCAAAGTACCTCATTTGATCGACGTCTACGCACTGCTGTCCTGCACCGCCGAAAACGGCGAATGCTCCAGCGACTTGTTTCAAAAGATGGAGCTGGCCTACGCCTCAATTTTGGGTCTGAAAGCTGCCAACTTGGCCCACAAATATTTTTTGCTTGACGGCGGTGGAGAGTTTGAGGAAGAGCAGATCACTCGCAGTCGTCACAGAGGTGGCGCGGCATTTCGCGATGACGCCGACAACAGTCTACAGGCTTCTTCGGAGCAGCTGCTGTTCCACGCCTACGCACGGGCCCAGTGCGCCCATATGACGCCTGAGGCAAAACGGGGTTACGGTGGCCGGGGATTTTTGAGCGAATTCTTCCGCCAACGGGCCCCTCCTCCCGCCCAACTTCTCACTGCCTCCGCCGTCATAAAGGACTTTCGAAAGCTATTCAGCTGTGGAAAATATAGTCGCATGGGCGCCGCTGCCCGGCATGCGATATTTTGACCAGCTGTTTCTTGGTCGTAGTGTACGGTCCGGTGATAGCCTATCTATTAGCGTGATTCGGGTGTAATGTAAGGTCTGAGTCACTGAAATTGTAGCTGTAATCTTGCTTGTCTTAGTTCCTGGCGGGCATGGACTTGCTGGTTGGGTTTGGATTGTGTGTGAACTTGGTTCGACAGATGTGTGAGTAAAAAGTTTAGTGCAAATAAAATCGGTAGGCCGACATATAGGGTGACATCTTATAGCATTAGATAGTTGGAAGAAGTGCGCAAATCCACCTTTGACCCATGATTAGATTAGCCGGTCTGTGTGATCACGTTCACGTGATCGGCGTCCCGAAACGAACGAAGAAAGACTACGGTACTTACATACGCGTGTTGCGTCGTCGTCTTCGTTTTTACTACGTACTTATGTACCGTAGTCTTCGTTCACTTCGGGACGTCGATCACGTGATCACATCGACCGGCTAATCTAAATCAATGGGACAAAGGTAGATGGCATAACACAGCTATTGAGTAAGTACACTCTATAACGCAACCAACTCAAGCAAGCGAGCAGAAAGACGTGACACACGTTTCTTTCCATCCACAATATTCTCCCTCGGCCGTCGGTTCCACAGAAGAAGATGTCTGGACGCTACAAGACGGCATTGAAGAACCTGAGTTTGCTACAGGATCTCATCAAGAAAGATCCGGATGCATACAAGGCGGAATTCAGACAGCAATACCTGCAGTACCAGCAGACGCTTCGTCTGTTCCAGCTGCAACCCGAAGAGCTGGATATCTCCAACTTGCTGGAACTGGTTTCTTTCGTCGCTCAAGTTTCCTATTGTTATCCGTCGGAAACAAAGGATTTTGGGCCTAATTTGATGGAAATCTTGCAGTCTCAGGGCGCGAAACTCGATGCTGAGCTGCGTTTATGCTTTTGTAAAGCGCTCATACTTCTGCGCAATAGGAAGGTGGTTTGTGGCTTGGAGCTGACGAGACTGATTTTCGACTTTCTAATGAAAATTCCGGACAAATCCTTGCGGAAATTTCTGTTCAAATCGGTGGTTGCTCATGTGAAACTGTTGAACACTGCCAAAGGCCAGAAAGACCCGAAGCTGAATCGCCAGATGCAGAGCTACTTGTATTCCAAGCTGAAAGACTCGCAATCGATAGTTGTACGTACTGCCCTGCTGGTGAATATCGATTGTTACCGGAAACGCCTTTGGCAGGACGCCAAAACTGCAAACGCAATCGCTGGCTGTTGCTTTCACAGAAGTGCCAAGATACAGGTGTGTACTGTGTACTGTACTGTGTACATACGTACCGTACGTACCTGCTACACGTGTGTATGTGTTGTCATGTGCTTTTGTAGCAGCCATTTCATGTAGCATCAGCGCTCGCTTTAGCTGTGTTTTGCATGAAGATATCGCGCGAACGCGGCTTTTGGATGCTTGCAACCGTTGGTAGTTGTACGCTGTGTGAAAATTCACCTCCATTTTTGCAGGTGACAGCCTTGAAATTTTTCCTCGGTCGCTCAGCAGAGGAAGAGGAAGAGAAAGAGGAAAGCGATTCAGAGGAGGAGCAGTGTAGGGCGGAGAGTCGAACTCTGAAAGAGGTGATGACGGGCTATAAGGCGGGCAAGAAAAGTCAGAAACGCAAGCGGGCCATGGAACGCGCCAAGCAGATCATCGAGAAACAGGCTGAGCGGAAGCAGAAGAAGAAGAGAGGAACGACCGACTGGAACCTCCTCGCCGTACAGCATCTGTTCGACCCGCAGGAATTCGCAGAAACACTCTTCAAACAGCTGCAAAAATCGACCGACAGGTAGAAAGGATGCATCTACAATTTGTGTATGTAGTCGTACATGCAACGCATAGTCCTATGTACGTAGGAGACAGTAGCTTTTGTGTTAGTCGTGTAACATCGTGTGCATGGTGCCTACCTAATGTTGGAGGTTTGAAGTGAAGCTGTTGCATATGGCTCTGTTGGCTCGAGTGATGGGAGGACACGAGCTGGTGCTGCTGGCCTTCTATCCCTATCTGCATCGATATCTGCAGCCACATCAGCGAGAAGTCACCAAAATCCTTCTCTATGCCGCCCAAGCCACTCATCAACTGGTGCCGCCCGACGTCGTTCAAACTGTACGTACACGTTCTACTGTTATACCGGTGTTGTTGAACGAAAACGGCGCAATGCGATTGCGCTTGCGTTTGGTGAGCGAACACGTACACTATGTATGTACAGTACTTTGTTCTTTTCAGATGCTTGGAGTGATTTTGTCAAACTTTGTCAGCGATCGCAACAGTGCAGAAGTGATGACGGTGGGCTTGAACGCGGCTCGCGAGATTCTCATGGGATGCCCGTGCGCCATAGACGCCGACCTCCTCCAGGATCTCACTGCCTACAAGAAATACAGGTACCTATAGTCGAACAAGAAATTTCATGAACCATTGAAATTTTTTCTCAGCCAAAAAAAGACGTAGAGCGCAGCGGTCAAACTTCTATGGCTAACTTTAGCTCGCCGTTCCAATAAAAAAAGCCGTTTGTCTCCAGCTGCTCTGTGTGTCGAGATCTCGCCAAATTTCTTCAGTACTGAAATCGCCAAATTGGGCGTGGACCATTGGGCAATTCTAAACCTCGCAAACTCCCGAAAAATCAAAATGGCAGAAATAAGCATATGTGATAAAGACGATGAAAATGCGCATCGGGCGTACAGGGTCGTAGGGTGTCGTGGTTTGCGTGGTTTAGCGTCTGCCAAATGGTGACACGATTTCAGTACTGAAGGAAATCGGCGAGATCTCGACACTGAGAGCAGCTGGAGACAAACGGTTTTTTTTATTGGAACGGCGAGCTAAAGTTAGCCGTAGAAGTTTGACCGCTGTGCTCAACGTCTTTTATTGGCTGAGAAAAAATTTCAATGGTTCATGAAATTTC
>JASAMW010002120.1:0-25180 GCA_030247985.1 Epsilonema sp. ZAB3_2 | reverse complement strand
TTATAACCCCCCTCGAATATAAACCCAGCACAGTGTTATTATCTTTTTCTTTCTTGTACACCACTATTCCTTTTTTGACACACTCCTGTGACTTCATCTTGCTCAGTGCAGCCTCTGGAGGGCAACAGAGATTTGGTCCAGATGCGCATGAACACTCCCACTCCATGCTGCAGAAAAAAATGCCTTTCGTTTGTCATGTTTTGACAAGCCAATTGGCTTGTCAAGCCCGGTGTTTATGTGGTGGTGTCAAAAATTTGTATCCTGCAAAATTTTATCTATAGTAAAACTAGAATTGCTGGGACCCATGCATTACATATATCTCCGGTTCTAGCGACCGTAGAGCAAAGCGGTTAAAAATCTCTCGATAACTTTAGCTCGCCTCGAAAATAAAAAAACCGCATGCGTCTACGTGCTCTCTGTGTCGAGAAATCGCCAAATTCCTTAAGAACTAAAAATGTACACTTTTTTGGATTATTCAACATAACTGAACAAGCCGCAAAAAATTTTTCATTAAAACTAGCCTAGCCATTAAAATGAAAAAGTTTTTGCGGCTTGTTCAGTTATGCTGAATAATCGAAAAAAGTGTACCTTTTAGTACATTTGTAGTACTTAAGGAATTTGGCGATTTCTCGACACAGAGGGCATGTAGACGCATGCGGTTTTTTTTATTTTCGAGGCGAGCTAAAGTTATCGAGAGATTTTCAACCGCTTTGTTCTACGGTCGCTAGAACCGGAGATAAATAATGCATGGGTCCCAGCAATTCTAGTTTTACTTTAACACTATTTCAATTGCTTTTATGGCAAAAACGAATTATGTACTGCAAAACTCAAGAATCACAACAACGCCAAATAAAATCCGTACCCCTAACGAAAGGCAGATTTGGTGTACCAGTGGCCCGTTACAGCTTCGCAGTAAAATCCTTTTGCAGATTTGGCAACCCTTTTGCAAATCTGGCAACCCTTTTACAGATATGGCAACCCTGTTGTAGATCATGATCTGTCAACTACTTATTATGCATCTGGCAACCATTTCGGGTAGTTGTCAAAAAGTTGCATATCTGGCAACCCTATCGCAGAGTTGGCAACCCTATGGCAGATCTGGCAACCCTTTTCCGCATAGATCTGACAACCACTTTGCGCATCTGGCAACCATTTTGCACAACATCAGGCGAAAATGGCGCATGTGGCAACCCGTTTGCAGGTCTGGCAACCCTTTTGCGCATGTAGCAATCTGGCAACCCTTTTGCAGATCTGGCAACCCTTTAGCGCATCTCGCGTTTTAGTCTCGTGTGCATTTTCGGGCGTGACCATTTGCAAACGCTGGCTTGAAAACCTGCGTCATTTGGTTTCTGCGGCATATATAGTACTAAAATATCGATTATCGATCGATTATTGGTGATCGGCTGATCAGAGCAAAAATCGAAGACCTTCCTGCCGCCCTCGCAGTCATAAGCTTTCGAATGAGGTGTAGATAAGCGCTATAGCTGCAAGATTGAGTGAGTGTGAGCGAATCTGTGCGCTTTTAGTACTAAAATATCGATTATCGATCGATTATTGGTGATCGGCTGATCAAATCAAAAATCGAAGGGCTTCCTGGCGTCCTTGGGCTTATAAGCTTTCGAATGAGCTATTAGTGAACGCTGTAGCTGCAAAACTGAGCGAGTTTTTCGCATTGCACACACACACACACAGACATCAGCCCTATTTGTTAGTAGAAGATAGAGTGGCTTTGGAGTAAAGGATGTGATGTGTTGGGTGGAAGGTAGGGTAGAGCGAAGGTGGAGAGGAGAGCGAAGTGGTATGACGAGCAGTCAGGACTGCGATTATGCCCTAAAACACATTACTTTTGACCTCAAGAACATGCCTCTACACTAGAGATGTAACAGGGGTCCCGGCTCCGGCTCCGGTAAATCCCGGCATATTTTTGGATCCGGCTCCGGCTCTGGCTCCGGTATAATGAAGGTGGGTCTGGTACTGGATCCACGGTCTATATTTGTCACTTTTCTGACCGCCCACTAAACCTCATATTATACCCCTCTTGAAGATTGCCGTTTCGACTATAAGCACTATAAGCACTAAGCACTCGCCGCAGCACCACATCACTCGCACTTATTTTTGGCTTTTTTTCCTGTATGCGCATTTTTCCTACGGATGATGTGTTGTACACATCGACATGAATCGCTTTGATAACGCTTATTATAGTGGAAAAAATCAATAGCTCCCCTTAACTACTGAATCTGTCTCCCTACAAACTGGTTCTGTCCCCTCATGCAGATATTCACGTAATTTCTTTGACTGACCACTGTCAGGCCACCACCGCATAGTGTATTGAGTCATGCATAGCCCGTTTCTTCCACAATGCATTTACTACCACTCACAACTCAGTAGGCGACAACATTTTTGGATACGAACATCATGCCACATCGTCATCACTATTATCCGAACTTTCAGAACTTGAATCTGATTCCCCTACTCTTATCACTAGTGGGTTCACCTTCAACTCCTCAAACACATTAGCCTGTAACTTATCAATATTTTCAAAGTAATCGTCTGCAATGTCGAACACCTTTCGGACAATCTTAGCAAAATACTCCTGCGGCAACTGATCAAAGACTGAGTTTGTAAGGTCAATCACAAAGTCAACCTTTTCTTCCGTGTTTTTCTCCGCGACCAATCTTTTCAATTCAGACCAAAGCAGCTCGCTGGCATTGAAAATGCAGTGATAAGGCGGTTGCCGAAGTACCGTATGACCCGCTGCTGCCAGCTTCTCATCAACCACCTTCCTCTCAAATTGCTTCTTGTGCTGCTTGATCAGCAGGTACAGTTCCGCCTTGATCATTTTTGAATCGCAGGCAATGCCGTTGTCTTGCAACCACTGTAGCATTTCCGATTTCCTATTGCTCATGTTGGGCGCCTTGTTGCTTTTTCGACTGTGATATGGCGCATTGTCCATAATGATCACAGAGTTTGGGTGGTCTGCCAAGTTTTCGATGAGAGCATCGACCCAGCTCTCAAAATATGCGGCGTTCATGTCTTGATGGTAGTCTCTGTGCGTACCAGCAGAGCAGAAGACTCTCCCAACATTTGGTATGAGGCCGCTGGCAGACATGGCATGCAAAACAATAATGCGCTTTCCCCTTGATGTCGGAAGCTTTGGCCCAAATGATAGGGCAGGGTTGGAGCGCACAGCTTCAGGTGGGTTTTCCAATGACTTCATATCTAACCAGCACCTTGCTGGCTTCATACTTGCATCAATCCAGGTTTCATCCAGAAAGACTATGTTTCTGCTGGCAGCTCGGTGTTTGTTCAATTCGCGCAGGAATTTGTGTCGCCACGCAATGAGATCTGCCCGTTCCATGATAACTGAGCGATTTGTCGCCTTGCGAAATCGCATTCCTAACCGCTGCTTCAAAATTTGGCGCATCACTTCTTTACTCCAGCGAAACCCTATGTCAGCTCGGGCACGACTGTATACATCCTGCAGAATCGGAAGCTTCTTTTCCTTGTAAAACTTATGAACAATTTCGCGAATTCTTTCCTCCATCATGGAGTCAACTTCGTGCCCCCAGGCATCACGCCTCTGCTTTTTCCTTGCTCTCCTCCGCTGTGCATTGCGCAACAGCATCTCCTTTCTGCTTCCAGGGTGTCGAAGCTGTCGCGTCCTCAAAATTCGGCGTGATAAGGGCGGCTGTTGGTGATGGGTCAGGAGCAGTTGGCGTGGCTGGACTTGGAGCAGCAATGTTTTCCTTTTGGACAATGGCAGTAAGAGCTGCTGTCGAAGGTAACTCAGCTCCAATAGGTAGCATAGCCTTCCACTCATTCGCTGATATCCTTTCTTCACTGCAAGAAGTGATCTGCTGAGTTGTCCCTCCAGTACTCCGCCTACGACTTTTGCGCGCTTCTCCACCTGCTTCCAGTTTGAGGATCGTCAAAGTGTTCCTGTTGATTCTGCAAGCAGCAGCCGCTTCTTCCATAGGACACGCCACCTTTCGCTTGTTGAAGTAATCAAGTACATTCAGAATAATGAGCTTGGTGGTGACACTAAAGTGGCTGCCTTGGAATTGTGCGGGTGTTGTTGATTGTAGCAATTCCGTGGGAGCTCGGGCAGGGATAGTGGCAGCGCGATCATCATTGGCGTTGCGAATGCAATCAGAATATATCGCTTTCAAATTAGCAAGCACAAGGTCTTCTTTTTCATCAGCGGCTGCAGAAGGAGAAGCAACAGTATGGTCAAGACTGCGACGCTTCGGCATTTTTCGGTCAAACAAGCACCAGTTGAATAAAAGTGTCACCCCTTTACTGCCGCAGTCAAACTGTGCATGTTATGTACAGAACTCAGCCCAATAACAAAACGTTCTTATTTCCGGTCCGTGCCTCTACTACATGCCTTACACTTGTATGTGCACTTCGCTTGTTTCCTGTTTCTTGGTGACTTCATGTCTGTTTCTTGCGAGAATCTCGGGTGGGTATAAGTGTGGCAATACCAAACTAGTCCCTACTAATGTCACCGTCATGGACACAGCCGAACGCCCTCATCTAGGCCCCCCCTCCTATTCTCAAAGTGATTCATGTCGATCTATACGTACATACAGTAGTTATTATACATACATTACGTGCATACATTTGATACTTAGTATGTAATGCGGACTTGCATGCCTTAGGCATGCCAGGCAGGAAATAGCATTTCCTGTGTACATCCGCCAGCCCCCTATAAAAGGGAACTAACTGCGCTGCCAAATAAATCAGTTTGTTCCTTTCTTCTGTCTCCTTACTGCTCGTGATAGCACTCGCTCTCCTCTCCACCTTCACTCTACTCTTACCTTCCACCCAACACATCAGTGGCGACACCCCGAGGATTCTACCAACCCAGGTGGACCAAGAAACCCCAAGGAAGCTAGGGAGGACCCTGCAGGCCCCGGAGAAGAGAAGCCGCCTCCGACCGGCGAAAGGAGGGACCACCGGTGGACCTGTGTACCCCAGGAGGAAGCAGTACCCACGGTCAGGAGAAGCAGCCAAGCCAGGGATGAGCAACGCGAAGACCATGGCACTGGTGGGCTTCGTCCAGCTTCCACATCACCCCATCCAAGCCAAGCATGGTTGCACCATCAGACGAAACAGGACCGAAGCATCAGAAGAGGGATGCAACTGGCATGCGATTAAAGGCACACATAAATATTCTATGTGCGTGAGACGAGTACCCTACCTATTGTTTAGCTTTAGATTCAGACGTATGTAGGCATATATTGTAACTATGGTAACCAACCATTATCTGAGCACTCACCATAAAGATACAACGACTTCACAACAAGTTTGTGGTAGCGCCAGCTGATAAAGCGGCGAATAATTACGTGTTCATATGCAAGAAGTGGTATGTACAGGTATTGTGCAAAGAAATGGGTGTACGTAGAGAGATGAACGGTGCCAATGTGGTGGACGGAAACCGTACGTATGTACGAACCGGTGTCGGAAAGTTCAGAGGATATTTTGCAAAGGCATGAGGTACTAAATGCGCATTATGGACTCGTTGTACCGGATGATTACGACTGTCTTTCCATTGATTTTTGCTACTCCCAAAGCTGCACAAGAACCCATATGGATATGGCGATTTATTGCTGGTGCTCGATGGTCATCGTGTAAGCCAATTCGTACGCTCTTGCTGAAAATTCTAACTCATATGAAAGAACACTTGCGTAACTACTGCGGTGCAATACATAGAAATTCGGGCAATCGATGTTTTTGGGCCGTTAGCAATTCACTCCAGGTAATTGATCAATTGGTAGAAGCACAGAGTAAGGCAAACATCAATGATGTCATTACTTGCGTCATTACTTGCATTATTACGTGGAATCGTTCATAATAATGTACTGTACAAATGGCTGGTCAGCCTCCAAATCCAAGGCACTTGTCGATGGCGTCATCAAAATTGCGGAATGCAGTGAACTGCCCGTGAACAAATTTTTCATTCTTCTCGTAGCATCTGAACATATTGCAAAAGTTTGACATGGCAAGTGAAAATAACGTATTGTAGAAATTATTATTTTGAACAAATTACTGAAAAAAGTTGTTGTAAATTTTTAAATCGGTGGGGACGTCGACATGGTGGTTTAGTCATGTCTGCGATGCGAGCGGAAAAGGATTGAGCCAAGAAAGAGAAGAAAAGACGCGACGCGACGACCATTCGTCATGTCAGCACCAAACTCTTACGGCGGGGTCAGCTCGCGACCAACCAAAAAGCTTGACGCAACAGCCAATAGGCCTGTACAAAGAGCGACGCTTACTCTTTCGTATCTGCGCAAACTTTCGGGGTAGATGGAAGAGTATCATCGAAGCAGTCCGTTAATAAGCGAAACTGTCTACTGAAACACTTCGTAGTGTAAAACGCTGATGCTTTTTTTTGCAAGATGCCGCTCCGAATGGCCGAAAGACCTGGGTTCAAAAGCATCTCAACTGGGAAGGTTGCATTCTAAAAATAGAAACCACAACGACTAGTATACTATGCAGAACTACCTTTAGTTGTCAACAGTAGGTATAATTATAATTACTTCACCATTAACCGCCTGAAGTCGCCATTTTTCGAGGACCGTACCCTTTTACAGACTTGTTGATGGCAGACGAGGTTTACCTCACCGTCGGCGTTTTTAAGCGCCTTGCATATATATCACGTGACGCCACCAGGGGGGGGGGGGGGGGGGGGGATGATGGGTGATCGGATGATCGCGAGTTGACCCGTGGTACGTAGGCATTTTGTGCAAGCTTAGTCAGTGTCGACGTGGCCGTCGAGGTCGACGTCGTTTTTTGTATTTTTTTCTTCCTTTGTGTACTATGTAGTTCGTTCCATCCGCACCCAGATGACTGAACGACGTCGACGTCCCCGTCGACCCTGGATCTAAACTATGTAACCTTAATTTCCTCATCCTTGGCGAATTCGACGGCCGTTTATTTCCGTTTTTCGGCCGGAAAACGGCCGTTTCCACCGTTTTTTTATATTTTTCGTCGCTCTGCAGCACCGCAAATGGCAGGGAACGCGGAAATTTGTTATTCCTTCGTTTTTATGAGTTTCAGCCAGGATTTAGCCCACACGCGTGAATGCTATCAGTATTCAGTATTCACTCACTCCGCCTTCTCTCTTCGCTCCTTTCGGTCATGGTAGTGCGGAGCAACGAAGAATAAAAAAGCGGCGGAAACGGCCGTTTACGGCCGGAAAACGGCTATATGGCCGTCAAAATGGCCGTTGGAGTTGGACGGCCGTCACGGAGGGGCCACCTCGCTTCACTACCACCCATAAGTCTTAGCGCAAGTGGTCAAGACCAGGTCACCTACGTACATACGTACCCTATAACACGGTTGCCACAGCTTCTCTGCCTCTGCAAATTCCATTTGTAGCTGTAACGCCGAAGCATTTGCAACCGATCCACACTTTGGTTTATGAATCATATCAATCATTTGGTTTGAACAAGCCATATAGGCATATTGGTAGGTCTGAAGACACTGATATGCTGGTTTGCACAAGTCAACAACGCCGCCCGCCCAAGTTCCGAAAAAGACGAGCAGAAGAGCCGACGCAAGAAAAAGCTTCATGGTTGTTATGAGATGTGTCGTTTTTGAAGTCTGATGCGCAAAAAATGGTTGGGATGGGATACTGTATTTTGTGGCACGGGTTTCTGTCACAAGATTTTATTTCTCAACTGAACTACTTATAATCGTGACCTTTCCAATCAATCACACCACCAACAGAGCGTGAGGAGTGAGTGATGAGTGACCTACAAAGGAGTGAGTGATGAAGCGGGGGCTCTTTCTACATAATATATCAAAAATATTTAATTCTTGCTTAGGGGAAGAATGGACGGCTTAGTGTAAATTAAAAAAACCATCCCTAGCGCAGATTCGCTCCAATTATTTGGGTTTTTGGAATATCCAAATATTTGGATACCCAATTATTAATTGGGTTACAAACCAAATAATTTGGGAAACCCAATTATTTGGGTTCGTAAAAATCGATTATTATTTTACGAAACCAAATAATTGGGTGTCCAAATATTTTTGGAGGATTTCAAAATCCAAATAATTGGGGCGAATCTTCGCCAGAGATGGTTTCTTTAGTTTAATGGAGGATGTAGTGTTGTAACGAAAGAGAGCATCCCTGGCAGTTATGCGCCCCAATTATTTGGGTTTTTGAAAAATCCAATTATTTGGATTTAGGTTTTACGACTAAACCAAACAATTGGGGATACCGTATTTTTGGGTGTATAGCCCCGGGGCTATACAAAAATCGAGAGGTCTGATGGGGGGTTATACACTGGGGGGATATACACTGGGGGGGATATACATGGGACAAAATTTTTGTTTGTGAGAGGTGTGTAGAGGCATGTTTTTTAGGTCAAAAGTACGTGTTTTAGGGCATAATCGCGGTCAAAACAGGGTTATTCTAGTACAAGATATGCTCAGCTAAGCTTATAGGCATAGTAGCTTGGTGTAGGAGCAGCTATAGTTAGCTTATGACCAGCTTACATAGGTAGGTTAGGTACCTTCCAGTACATGGGGGGGGGGTTATACACCAGGGGGATATACATAGGACAAAATTTATGTTTTGCCAATGGGGGGTTATACACTGGGGGATATACTCAGGGGGGGATATACACCCAAAAATACGGTACCCAATTATCTGGGTTCGTAAAAATTGATAATTTTAAGAAACCAAATAATTGGTATCTAAATAATTAGATGTTTCAAAATCCCAAATAATTGGGGCGCATATCTGCCAGGGATGCTGTTGTATCTTTCATTTACACTACGTCCTCCATTCTTCCCCTAAGCAGAATTATATATTTTTGTTTACACTAAGTCGTACATAATTATTTTTTGTAATATTATCAAAATAATTATAATCTACTAACAGATAGGGCTGGTGTGTGTGTGTGTGTGTGTGTGTGTGTGTGTGTGTGTGTGTGTGTGTGTGTGTGTGTGTGTGTGTGTGTGTGTGTGTGTGTGTGTGTGTGTGTGTGTGTGTGTGTGTGTGTGTGTGTGTGTGTGTGTGTGTGTGTGTGTGTGTGTGTGTGTGTGTGTGTGTGTGTGTGTGTGTGTGTGTGTGTGTGTGTGTGTGTGTGTGTGTGTGTGTGTGTGTGTGTGTGTGTGTGTGTGTGTGTGTGTGTGTGTGTGTGTGTGTGTGTGTGTGTGTGTGTGTGTGTGTGTGTGTGTGTGTGTGTGTGTGTGTGTGTGTGTGTGTGTGTGTGTGTGTGTGTGTGTGTGTGTGTGTGTGTGTGTGTGTGTGTGTGTGTGTGTGTGTGTGTGTGTGTGTGTGTGTGTGTGTGTGTGTGTGTGTGTGTGTGTGTGTGTGTGTGTGTGTGTGTGTGTGTGTGTGTGGCGCGCGCGCAATGCTACATAGACTCGCTCAGTTTTGCAGCTACAGCGTTCACCAATGGCTCATTCGAAAGCTTATGACCCCGAGGGCGCCAGGAAGGTCTTCGATTTTTGATTTGATCAGCCGATCACCAATAATCGATATTTTAGTACTAAAAGTGCGCAGATTCACTCACACTCACTCAATTTAGCAGCTACAGCGTTCATCTATACCTCATTTGAAAGCTGAAGACTCTAAGCCTGAGGGCTCCAGGAAGACCTTCGATTTTTGATCTGATTATCCAATCACCAATTATCGATCGATAATCGATATTTTAGTACTAAAAGTGCGCAGATTCGCTCACACTCACTCAATTTTGCAGCTATAGCATCCATCCAGGGCTTTTTCAAGAGCTTATGCCCTCGAGGATGCCATGAAGCCCTTTGATTTTTGATCTGATCAACCGATCACCAATAATCAATCGATAATCGATATTTTAGTACTTAGAGCTACAACAGGCTGCAGTTATATTTTTCACCTTCAACACGTCCAGGGTAAAATAATCAAACTTTGCAATAGAAAAAGCAAAACGAAGTTCTCCGATTTTTGATCTGATTAGTCGATCACCAATAATCTATCGATAATCGATATTTTAGTACTAAGAGCCACAGATACTACATGATGCAGGATTTCCCACCAGTGTTGGCAAATAATGGTCACGCCCGAAAACACATGAGACTAAGGCGCGAGATGTGTCAAAGGGTTGCCAGATCTGCGATAGGGTTGCCAGATTCGCTACTTTTTGCCAACTGCCCAAAAGGGTTGCCAAAACTACTGTATATCTATATATAAGTTTCCAGATCTACAACAGGGCTGCCAGTTCTGCAAAATGGTTGCCAAACTTGCAAAAGGTTGTTACTGATTTTTCACTGCTGCGAAGCTGCAAAGGGTTACTGGTTTAGCAAAATAGCAAGGGGACCGATTATATTTTTCGAATGTCAATAATTTACTTTTTGAAATCTACAGTACATCACAACTTGTTCTGCCCTAAGCAATTTCTGCGGCCGTTCAATGGCGGTCGCCATGAAAAATGCGATTTATGTAGTATGGTATGGGTAGGGATAGGAGTGACATAAGGCTTAGGAGAGTAGGAATCAAAGATTAGTACTGAAACCACGTATTTTCGGGGCTCCGTTTCGATGGCTTGGAGTAGGTAGGCTTAGGCTTAGGCGTATAGGCGTAGTCCCGTAGAAGAAACTCTCCTGTCCCCTCAGCTCGAGGGAGAAAGTGTTTCTCACCCTGCTGGGGGACGTTTTAGATCTCACCTCCTCAATTGTATGAGCGAGTTGCCCAAAGATTCTTCTGTTCGACCATCTGCATGCGACCGCAGAAGCTTTCACTTCCTTTATCAATTTGGGTCGAAAAGGGAGACGAAGTCGCGCGCCTCATTTTTCTCTACAACCAATGCTCTGGATGGGCCAACCGAAATTCAGGTTGGCCAACCGCAAAAGCGGTTGGAGCGCCGCGCCGCAGAGACCAACCGGAATTGCGGTTGGCGGCGTCGGTTGCACATACATACTACAGTTGCATAGGCGACCAACCGAAATTGCGGTTGGCAGCGTCAGTTGCACATGTACTACAGTTGCATAGGCGACCCACCGGTATGTATAGCGGTTGGCGGGGTCGGTTGCACATACGTACTAAAGGTATCGATGTCGAACAAACGCATTCTCTCGAGGCGCAAAGCTTCAACCGCTTTTGCGGTTGGCCAACCTGAATTTCAGTTGGCCCATCCAGAGCATTGGTTGTAGAGAAAAATGAGGCGCGCGACCTCGTCTCCCTTTTCGACCCAAATATTGATAAAGGAAGTGAAAGCTTCTGCGGTCGCATGCAGATGGTCCAACAGAAGAATATTTGGGCAACTCACGCATACAATTTTTAAGTTTGTGCGCCTACTCAAAGCCATCGAAACGACAGCTACTGGACCACAAAAAAGGTGCTAAGGTGCATTTTCCACAAGAGCACTCTCTATTACACAATCCGCGTTCCTTTTGCAACGATATTATGTAATATTCCCTCCCATTCCCAACCGGCTGAAAAACGACAGGACCCTACAGTACGATTCAGCTGTAGCTATCACACGCTAATTTTATCTCGCCAACGAAGACATCCTGAAAGAATCTGTCACAACGCCACGGCTAATTTTCAGCGGGATTTCCAAATCAAAAAGCCGTTTGCTTCTACAGGCTGTTTTATGATATGCAACCTGTAAAATGCTTATAACTTCTGTATTAAGAGAGGAATTTCAACCAGATTTTTTTTATTAGAAAATTGAAAATATGCCTGACAAGCATGCAAAATTTCATTTACGTACACGTACTATTAACGAAGAAACAAGCGACGCCTTTTCAGGTCCGATTTTTCGACGTGCCCGCCTCTGTCCTCCAGCACCTGTGCAGCGTTTTCAAAACACTGGAAAGACTCTTTTTCAAGCATGTTCATAGAGATGGCGGCACTGTTTCCTTTATGTTTTGGCATTGTAAGCTGCAGAAGATCCAAACGGATGCTTGAATGGAGCGGAACAGAACACATCCGTCCCGTGGACTTAAAAAATCGAGCGCTTCTCGCGCTACTGCCTATTTTGACCCCAATGTTTGAGGCTTCATAATTCCCTTCGTACATATGACCCATCAATGAAATTTTGCATGATTGTCAGGCATATTTTCAAGTTTCTAATAAAAAAATCTGGTTGAAATTCCTCTCTTAATACAGAAGTTATAAGCATTTTAGAGGTTGCATATCATAGTAAACAGCCTGTATCTGCTCTCAGTGTCGATATATCGTCAAATTCCTTATGTACTGAAATCGGCGAACTCGGCTTCGACCAAATACGCAAAACTAAACTGCGCATATCGTCAGCACAACAATAATGTTTTCATGCAAGCTTTTTTGAGAATCTAGAACGCTAAATATGGCAATAGAAAATGAAATGAAATTTTTCTCGTCGTGCTTCATTTGTAGAATTGGTCGTTGAGGGGCATGCAGTTTCGTGTTATGCGCAATTTAGTTTTGTGTATTTGGTCGAAGCCGATTTCGCCGATTCCAGTACATAAGGAATTTGGCGATATCTCGACACTGAGAGCAGATAGAAGCAAACCGCTTTTTGATTTGGAAATCCCGCTGAAAATTAGCCGTGGCATTGTTGACAGATTCTTTCTGCATGTCTTCGTTGGCGAGGTAAAATTAGCGTGTGATAGTTACAGCTGAATCGTACTGTAGAGCCCAGACCCGTTTGCTCAATAAGTAATAAGAGTGGAGTTTAAGGGACGCTCCTGGCGATACCAAACTTTTATCTGAACGGAAGTATAGAAGTTCGATTTGACCGAAACCGGAATCAAAGCAGAATGGGAACACTGGCGTCTGGCTCTCTTCTTCGACTTATATACAATAAGTATAGTATATTTTAAAACGCGATGTCTGGAAGGATTCAGTATTGCTATGTGCGTTTTTCCGATTCAAGATAAATCAACAATATCACGGAAACTATCTCTTCAAAAATAGCCTATCTTATGTAAAATTTGATGTAGATTTCTAAAAATATTGTTGTTGGTCTAAAAAAATTTAACCCTACCGCAAATATGTTCACAAATTCTCAAACAATTACATCTTTTGTAAGATTATATGCTAGGGGTTAACTTTTTGGTGTCAAAGATATTTTTTTGAAATCTTCATCAAATTTTACATAAGATAGGCTACTTTTGAGGACTTTTTTTCAAATGTAGCCTATCTGTTGTAGCAAATTTTCTGCTTTACAAGATTCAGAAATAAAACAGCCGGCATACGGATTAACTCTCTCAATATTTTGAAAATTATGAAAAAATTCCAATTTTCGGATTTTCAGCAAAAACAGCTTTAACTCCTGAACCAAGAGGGCTAGAGCGTGGCTATTTATTTCCCCCATTTTAGGGTGAAAAAAGTGAAAAATTGGGGTCAAATTGTGGTCACCTTTGAGGCCATATGTCTAAGGACTGGGTGCGAATTTTCGAACCGGTCTTTTTGTACAATACGCAAAATCAGTTGGGCTATCGACTCACGTCAACGCAAAACTGCAAACTACCCCCTGTCCACGCAATTCTCAATACTACCTGACATCGTATTTTAATATGATTCAAATAAATACAATTAAAATCGACTCAGGATAATAGCATTTGAGCGGTATACGGCAATACTGAGACCGCACAGATTACAATTGCAATTGGGTTTTCATGCAATCATTTTTTACAGTATCATGTTCATGTACATTTGCAGTGGTAATGGAAAAAATCGAGTAGTTCTAGAATTTAGGGCTAAGCAGAGCAGCTTTTTTATCGGTTTGAGAGGTTCGCAGACTTTTTAATCCTCCTCAATCGTGTTATGACTGTGATCAACTGACTTGCTCAACTGGTGCATCTGACACCAATCGACATTATTGAATTTCATGCAATGGTTCCCTTCAGTTGCGGAACTTCCTTAAGTTGGTTGGCATCGGTTGCGAAACTCCTCCATACTATGTTGGTTGGTATCAGTTGAGTAATCGGTTGACCACTGTGAGGAGCCAATTGAGGAGTAAAAGGGAACACGTGTTTTTATATGCCTAGAAAGCTTATAAGCTTATTAGGTGCGCATCTTGATCTGAAGTAGTGGTGGGTTATGAATGACCGACTTGGTGCTCTGCCAAAGTAAATACGCATTAGGAAAGTATGCATTAGGGACCAGGCATTGAACTAATTCTGCCACTACATGTATATGAGGTTTGGAGCAAAAAATAAAGCTTGTTTTGAATAAGTTAGTGAAAGGATGCGGAAGTTAAGCTTTGCTGTAAGTCACCCTTATGCTTATTGCAGATCACACACTCTGAATAAAAAATAAAAAGTGTCTGCTGTCTGTCTGCTTGAGATTTAGTTCCGTGTCTAAAGGAAGTAAAATTTTAGGTGCCAGAGACTTGATCGTCTGGTTTGTGTCTGCTTGATCAAGTACTGTAATGCCGCGTTTATAACCCCTCGAATATAACCCCCCTCGTATATAACCCCCCTAATCGGCCACTAAGCTCATTTGCCCTCGTATATAACCCCTTATCATAAACCGCGAACGACAGTACAAAATCAACGTTTTTGCATAGAAAACGCGAATAGAACATCGTGTTACTTTCTTTTCACTGCAAAAAACAGTGCTCTGACAGCTTTCCTTACATTTTGAACCTGATGAACAAAAGTACATATGGCTCCTTGAAAAGGGTTACTTATGGCAATTTCTGAGATGTTATGCGTCAGTTTTCACCAGATTTCAGGGTATTGCTTCAGAAAACACCCCAAATAAGGTCAAAAATGAGCTCAGGAGGTCAAAAAAACCCCATATTGGGCGCTGTTAGGAACCGCTCCCCGTAATAACCCCTCCTAGGGTAATCGGCCACTAACGTTTTATAAACCCCGAGGGTTATAAACGAGGCATTACAGTACCGTGTCTGACCTATACCAAAGATATATAATTCCTGAATAGAGAAGAATGGCCTACGTAGTGAAAAGAAACGAAGCAATTACTGACTAGTTTTGGCCCCAAAAAATTGGATCCCAATTTTCTGGATATCGAATTTTCTGGATATTACGAAACCATAAAATTGGATATCTAATTTTCTGGATATGGAATCCCAATAAAATGGTTTCGTAATATCCAGAAAATTGGATAATTGTTTGTTTGTTTGTGTGGATGGCGTGCTTTCAATTATCCAATTTTCTGGATTTGTATTTGTAGCCTATTTGTATGCATGTACAGTACGTACAGTACGTACACTACTTTACTTGTATTGTGCTACTGTATTGGCGCATTGTGTCATGTCACTGCAAAATGAAAAGATCTCTCGTTTGATTTTACAGAATTCTGAAACTTCTCAACACAGGAAATCTTGATGGTGGAAGAAAAATGGACATCGAACTCAAACCTCAATCTTCATTGCAAGGAACTCTAACGTCAACTGAACGACACCAGAATTTGGCTGGGCCTGTAGTGGCTATTTGTCACGCTCGGTCTAAGCTTATTCGTCGGTGCTACTATGAGCGGCGTGCTGACGGTAATCTCGAAATGGATACGACGACTCCAGGCATCCATGGCTGCCACATCGACAATAATGGTGCTGAACTGACGGAAAAGTATGCACTGACGGAAACGGGCTTGCAAAATGGCGGCGTGGTTTACTTGGTTGAAAATGAGTACTCTCCGATGAATAATAGATAAAAGATTATGTAAACATTACTGTGCTGCACTGTGGATAGAGTAGGACGAACACGAGGCCGAAAAAATTCACCCCAATACAACGAGCTGCAGCATGTTTTGTGTTGTGCTTCTTATGGACTTTGATAAGGGCCGAACGTCGAAAGACAGCAATAAAAGTGTGGAATCAGAACATCCAAAAGGTGCCAGCTCATTTCCCAGCTTGTATCGTCTGTGTTGTTTGTTGTACAGCAGGCACCGTCGTTTACAACAATCCAAGAACGAAAATGGGTACCATTTTCAAGTCAATTCTAACCGCGGAATTTCTATTGGTGCCATTAGTCGTTCACATTAGCCGTGTCCAGGCGCAGTGTAACATACATGTCGATCAAAGGAGTGGCTTATTTCATTCACCAAACTACCCAAACAACTATGACAACAATGACGACTGTACATACACCGTCCATGCTCCATGGCCCACCACTAAAATTTGCCTGTGCTTCACCACCTTCAGTACTGAAGGGCGCTACGATGTTGTGAGAGTATACAAGGGTGCAGTCAGCTCCAGCAACCAACTTCTAGCGTAAGGTGGACAATGTGATGGTTTTTGTATGATTTTGAGAAAGTGTCATTAGCAATCGCAACGCAACGGGAGACTACTACGTTCACAAAACTATCGTCTGCTTTTCTTTTATTTTCTTGCAGTATGAGTGGCCGTGGTATCTTCGTGGCAACTATCGTCATCCCGGGCAAGTCCATGACGGTCACTTTCAAGTCTGACGGTGCTACCGTGTACCAAGGATTTTCTGCATACTGGATCTCAGTGAATTCAGGTTGCGCTAAACCAGGGCCCCTTTCGTGAGCAATATTATTGGTATCCATCCATGATTGCATACTATACTGACTACATTTTTGTACACTCTTGCAGGATTCTGTCCATCCTGTCCTGCTCAGGTAGTTTGTCCAACCCCGCCTCCTTGTCCCACCCAGCCTGCATGTCCTACTCCTCCTACTCAAACTGCTTGTCCTACTCCAACTCAAACTGCTTGTCCTACTCAGCCTGCTTGTCCCACTCCACCACCACCTTTGTGCCGCAGTCACGGTAGAGAAAGCTGCGAATGTGCTCATGGTTACACCGGGCAGAACTGTGAAACAGGTTGGTTGGTTCGTATCATTCGCTACGCACTCATACACTGTCGTGAGTTTGTACGTACGGTATGTACAGGGTGATTTTTTTCTCCTTTACGATTTTGACTGCCAATTTCAACAGGTTATTCTGCACCAATTTCGCTCAAATTTTGCCCACATATTCCCGAGTGTTTACCATTTACTTGATAAAAATTTCGAGTTGAAATGCTGTATTGGTAGTGAGAAGTACAGCAGAGAAAATGAGATCACAATTTTCAACATTCTTTCCATAATTTTTGACTACTGCGGCAATTCGTCCATCAAAATTTTGGTAAACGTGGCAAATGACAATACTGCTGTATTTTTTCGAATGGTAAACGACTTGGGATTGTCATTGTAGACCTTTTTCCTTCTCTAAACCCCCATAAAGAATTGGAGAGTCATCAAATCAGTGATTATGGCTCATCAGCTGAGGATGCAGCACTGATGAGGCGCGAGCAGCACTGATGAGGAATGAGACAATCTTCAAGCAATGCCACCAACCCTGTCAACGTTTTTTTGTCTGTTTAGGGCTTAGGTTCATCTTGCTGAAACTATGTTGCTCCTAGGAAAGAGCCGCTGGGCTCCAAAAAGAGTCTTTCACTCAATTAGCAGTAAAAAGTGGGTTGAAAAAGCGCAAAATTGCAATTTTGAAAGAAAGGGGATAATTCTCATTACCAATACAGCATTTCAACTCGAAATTTTTACCAAGTAAATGGTAAACGCTCGGGAATACGTGGGCAAAATTTGAGCGAAATCGGTGCAGGTTAACCTGTTGAAATTGGCAATCAAAATCGTAAAGGAGAAAAAAATCACCCTGTATGTATGTATGTATGTATGTATGTATGTATGTATGTATGTATGTATGTATGTCATGTATGTATGTATGTATGTATGTATGTATGTATGTATGTATGTATGTATGTATGTATGTATGTATGTAGATTTATGTTATTTTAGCCATAAACTGGTGCAATCAACCTCTACCACATTTGGCTGATGGAGAACGGGCTCAAACGGTTGGCCAGTTGTGTGGAGTCCATGGGAGCTGTGCAAGCGACTCAGCTACAGGATACACATGCCACTGCAACCCAGGGTTCACTGGATCCCTCTGCGAAACTGGTGAAGCATTTTCTGCCCTTCAAGCCAAGGGCGTCTTGCATTCGTTTTCGTACCTAATTGTGGTTGCGTATTGAACAATATGAAACAACTGTAAAAAAGCTTCTGTGGAAAAGGTCAATAGGATAGTTTACTAGCCTTTCAGCATGAACTTTGTCTTTTTACCGTTCAGCGATTCCCGACGCCATCTGGTTCGGTCGGCGATGCATCCTGCAAGCCACGCGTATCGCGATGGCTTACGCCATGGAAAGCCAGGGTGTTGCAACAAACTGTACAGTCGCCATTCCGTCGAGACTGCAGAGCAATATTGCTCACCGGACAACACGATTTGCTTCTTCGTTCAATGTCCTTTGCCTCTCGGTTGGTGCGTTCCATTTCCACCGATTCAGAACATTGGTGGTGATCATGCAGCTACACAACAACGAGGTGTTTTTGCTCCACAAAATTCTTCTCGCGAAGATGTCTGCAGTGCGCATGGGCAGTGCATGTGTTCTCCTGGTTACACTGGAAGCGGATGTGAAAATGGTACATTTTGTTTCACTTCTGCGTGCGCATATTATCGAATTCACTTCAATGCATTCGGGTCGTGGGGTTTATCATTTAGAGGTGAATTGGTGCAATCAAACAATCTCAGGAATCGGGGTGTCAGGAACTGAATTGTGTAGTGAACATGGAACCTGTGTGAGTAACCCAGACAGTGGATTTTCCTGTACATGCAACGAAGGCTTCAATGGAACCTTGTGCGATGAAAGTACGTCCAGCATAGTATACTATGAAGGCGCAACAGTACATATCGGCTTCGGCTGTCTTTTCTGCTGCAACACTCAAGAGTACTACGTATGTAGGGTGAAGCTTACAGCAATGTGCATAGTGCATACTATAGGCCTACTATGTACGTACGTACTACCGTACTACGTAACGTACATGGGTGATACGAACGTAATGTCCACTTTTTCCTGTTATAGCGGACATAAGCGCTATCTGGACAAGCAGTTTGAGTTGGAGTAGGACAAGCAGTTTGAGTAGGAGGAGTAGGACATGCAGGCTGGGTGGGACAAGGAGGCGGGGTTGGACAAACTACCTGAGCAGGACAGGATGGACAGAATCCTGCAAGAGTGTACAAAAATGTAGTCAGTATAGTATGCAATCATGGATGGATACCAATAATATTGCTCACGAAAGGGGCCCTGGGTTTAGCGCAACCTGAATTCACTGAGATCCAGTATGCAGAAAATCCTCTCGGACACGGTAGCACCGTCAGACTTGAAAGTGACCGTCATGGACTTGCCCGGGATGACGATAGTTGCCACGAAGATACCACGGCCACTCATACTGCAAGAAAATAAAAGAAAATAAGACGATAGTTTTGTGAACGTAATAGTCTCCCGTTGCGTTGCGATTCTGAATGACACTTTCTCAAAATCATACAAAAACCATCACATTGTCCACCTTACGATAATAGTTGGTTGCTGGAGCTGACTGCACCTTTGTATACTCTCACAACATCGTAGCGCCCTTCAGTACTGAAGGTGGTGAAAGCACAGGCAAATTTTAGTGGTGGGCCATGGAGCATGGACGGTGTATGTACAGTCGTCATTGTTGTCATAGTTGTTTGGGGTAGTTTGGTGAATGAAATAAGCCACTCCTTTGATCGACATGTATGTTACACTTGCGCCTGCACACGGCTAATGTGAACGACTAATGGCACCAATAGAAATTCCGCGGTTAGAATTGTACTTGAAAATGGTACCCATTTCGTTCTTGGATTGTTGTAAACGACGGTGCCTGCTGTACAACAAACAACACAGACGATACAAGCTGGGGAAATGAGCTGGCACCTTTTGGATGTTCTGATTCCACACTTTTATTGCTGTCTTTCGACGTTTGCCTTATCAAAGTCCATAAGAAGCACAACACAAAACATGCTGCAGCTCGTTGTATTGGGGTGAATTTTTTCGGCCTCGTGTTCGTCCTACTCTATCCACAGTGCAGCACAGTAATGTTTACATAATCTTTTATCTATTATTCATCGGAGAGTACTCATTTTCAACCAAGTAAACCACGCCGCCATTTTGCAAGCCCGTTTCCGTCAGTGCATACTTTTCCGTCAGTTCAGCACCATTATTGTCGATGTGGCAGCCATGGATGCCTGGAGTCGTTGTATCCATTTCGAGATTACCGTCAGCATGCCGCTCATAGTAGCACCGACGAATAAGCTTAGACCGAGCGTGACAAATAGCCACGATAGGCCGAGCGAAATTAAAGTGTCGTTCAGTTGACGTTAGAAGTTAAAGGGATGAAGATTGAGGTTTGAGTTCGATGTCCATTTTTCTTCCACCATCAAGATTTCCTGTGTTGAGAAGTTTCAGAATTCTGTAAAATCAAACGAGAGATCTTTTCATTTTGCAGTGACATGACACAATGCGCCAATACAGTAGCACAATACAAGTAAAGTAGTGTACGTACTGTACGTACTGTACATGCATACAAATAGGCTACAAATACAAATCCAGAAAATTGGATAATTGAAAGCACGCCATCCACACAAACAAGCAAAAAACAATTATCCAATTTTCTGGATATTACTAAACCATTTTATTGGGATTCCATATCGAGAAAATTGGCTATATCCAATTTTATGGTTTTTTACGTAATATCCAGAAAATTGGATATCCAGAAAATTGGGATCCAATTTTTTGGGGCCAAACCTAGTCAGTAATCGCTTCGTTTCTTTTTTTTTCACTACGTAGGCCATTCTTCTCTATCCAGGAATTATATATCTTTGGTATAGGTTAGACACGGTACTGTAATGCCTCGTTTATAACACCCGGGGTTTATAAAACTTTAGTGGCCGATTACCCTAGGAGGGGTTATATACGGGGAGCGGTGGGGGGTGGGGTTTATGAGGCTTTTCTTCCAACAGCGCCCAATATGGGTTTTTTTTGACCTCCTGAGCTCATTTTTGTCCTTATTTGGGGTGTTTGTTTTCTGAAGCAATACCCTGAAATCTGGTGAAAACTGACGCATAACATCTCAGAAATTGCCATAGGTAACCCTTTTCAAGGAGCCATACTTTTGTTCATCAGGTTGAAAATGTAAGGAATGCTGTCAGATGCACTGTTTTCTTGCAGTGAAATGAAGTAAAACGATGTTCTATTCGCGTTTTCTATGCAAAAACGTTGATTTTGTACTGTCGTTCGCGGTTTATGATAAGGGGTAATATACGAGGGCAAATTAGCTTAGTGGCCGATTAGGGGGGGTTATATAGAGGGGGCTTATATTCGAGGGGGGTTATAAACGCGGCATTACAGTACTTGATCAAGCAGACACAAACCAGATGATCAAGCCTCTGGCACATAAAATTTTACTTCCTTTAGACACGGAACTAAATCTCAAGCAGACAGACAGCAGACACTTTTTATTTTGCAAAGCAAAATCTATTCAGAGTGTGTGATCTGCAATGAGCATAAGGGTGACTTTCAGCAAAGCTTAACTTCCGTATCCTTTCACTAAAACAACTTATTCAAAACAAGCTTGATTTTTTTGCTCCAAACCTCATATAGTGGCAAAATTAGTTCAATGCCTAGCCCTTAATGCATACTTTCCTATGTAATGCATATTTACTTTGGCAGAGCACCAAGCCGGTCATTCATAACCCACCGCTACTTCAGATCAAGATGCGCACCTAATAAGCTTAATATAAGCTTTCTAGGCATATAAAAACACGTGTTCCCTTTTACACCTCAATTGGCTCGTCACAGTGGTCAACCGATTACTCAACTGATACCAACCGACGTAGTATGGAGGAATTTCGCAACCGATGCCAACCAACTTAAGGGAGTTGCCACAACTGAAGGGAACCATATTGCATGAAATTCAATAATGTCGATTGGTTTCAGATGCACAGTCGGTTGATCACAGTGATAACACGATTGAGGAGGAATTAAAAGTCTGCGAACCTCTCAAACCGATAAAAAAGCTGCAGCTCTGCTTAGCCCTAAATTCTACATAGAACTACTCGATTTTTTCCATTACCACTGTTAATGTACATGAACATGATACTGTAAAAAATGATTGCATGAAAACCCAATCCAATTGTATTCTGTGTGGTCTCAGTTCAATTGCCGTATACCGCTCAAATGCTATTATCCTGAGTCGATTTTAATTGTATTTATTTGAATCATATTAAAATGCGATGTCAGGTAGTATTGAGAATTGCGTGGACAGGGGGTAGTTTTCAGTTTTGCGTTGACGTGAGTTGATGGCGCAACTGATTTTGCGTATTGTACAAAAAGACCGGTTCAAAAATTCGCGCCCAGTCCTGAGATATAAGGCCTCAATGGTGACCACAATTTGACCCTAATTTTTCACTTTTTTCACCCTAAAATGGGGTAAATAAATAGCCCCACAGTGGGGCTTTGGGGCTATAATTTGCCTACGCATAGACCCTATGGGGGTACATGTTCGGACAAATTTTGAGCCCTCTAGCCCTCTTGGTTCGGGAGTTAAAGCTGTTTTTGCTGAAAATCCGAAAATTGGAATTTTTCATAATTTTAAATATATTGAGAGAGTTAGTCTGTAATCTGTATGACGGCTGTTTTATTTCTGAATCTTGTAAAGCAGAAAATTAGCTACAACAGATAGGCTACATTTGAAAAAAGTCCTCAAAAGTAGCCTATCTTATGTTAAATTTGATGAAGATTTCAAAAAAATATCTTGGACACCAAAAAAGTTAACCCCTGGCATATAATCTTACAAAAGATGTAATTGTTTGACAATTTGTGAACATTTTTGGGGTAGGGTTAAATTTTTTGAGACCAACAACAATAATTTTAGAAATCTACATCAAATTTTACTAAAATAGGCTATTTTTGAGGAGAAGTTTCCGTGATAGTATTGTTGATTTATCTTGAATCGGAAAAACGCACACTCTTAACACCCTTACTCGCCACTCTTCGAGGCCTTGCTGTGAAATTTTCCCATATACGACTTTTTTCAAAAGCAGCCTATCTTGTAGCAAATTTTCTGCTCTACAATATTCAGAAATAAAACAGTCAGCACACGGACTAACTCTCTCAAAATTGTGAAAATTATGGAAAAATTCCAATTTTCGGATTTTCAGCAAAATAGCTTTAAAACTCCTGAACCAAGAGGGCTAGAGGGCTCAAAATTTGTCTGAAGATGTACCCCCACAGGGTCTATGTGTGTACAAATTTAAAGTCCAAAAGCCCCACTGTGGGGCTATTTACCCTCATTTTAGGGTAAAAAAAATAAAAAATCAGGGTCAAATTGTGGTCAACTGCCTTTATATCTCAGGACTGGGTTACCCCCCTGTCCACGGTACTGTACAACAATACTGAATCCTACCAGACATCGCGTTTTAAAATATACTATACTTTTTGTATATAAGTCGAAGCAAGAGAGCCAGACGCCAGTGTTCCCATTCTGCTTTGATTTGGTTTCGGTCAAATCGAACTTCTATACTTCTGTTCACATAAAAGTTTGGTATCGCCAGGAGCGTCCGTTAAACTCCACTCTTATTACTTATTGAGCAAACGGGTCTGGGCTCTACAGTACGATTCAGCTGTAACTATCATATGCTATTTACCTCGCCAACGAAGACATGCTGAAAGAATCTGTCAACAACGCCACGGCTAATTTTCAGCGGGATTTCCAAATCAAGAAGTGGTTTGCTTCTATCTGCTAGCTCTCAGTGTCGAGATATCGCCAAATTCCTTATGTACTGAAATCGGCGAAATCCGCTTCAACCAAATACGCAAAACTAAACTGCGCATAACACGAAACTGCATGCCCCTCAACGACCAATTTATTCTACAAATGAAGCACGACGAGAAAAATTTCATTTCTTCTCGATTTCTATTGCCATATTTAGCGTTCTAGATTCTCAAAAAAGCTTGCATGAAAACATTATTGTTGTGCTAACGATATGCGCAGTTTAGTTTTGCGTATCTGGTCGAAGCCGATTTCGCCGATTTCATTACATAAGGTATTTGACGATATCTCGACACTGAGAGCAGATAGAAGCAAACGGCTTTTTGATTTGGAAATCCCGCTGAAAATTAGCCGTGGCGTTGTTGACAGATTCCTTTCAGGATGTCTTCGTTGGCGAGATAAAATTACCGTGTGATAGTTACAGCTGAATCGTACTGTAGGGTCCTGTTGTTTCCCAGCCGGTTGGGAATGGGAGGGAATATTACATAATATCGTTGCAAAAGGAACGCGGACTGTGTTAGAGAGTGCTTTTGTGGAAATGCACCTTAGCGCCTTTTTTGTGGTCCAGTAGCGCCAACCGCAATTTCGGTTGGTCGCCTACGCAACTGTAGTATGTATGTGCAACCGACGCCGCCAACCGCAATTCCGGGTTGGTCTCTGCGGCGCGGCGCTACAACCGCTTTGCGAGACTGGCCAACCTGAATTTCGGTTGGCCCATGCGGAGCATTGGTTGTAGAGAAAAATGAGGCGCGCGACTTCGTCTCCCTTTTCTTCGACCCAAATTGATAAAGGAAGTGAAAGCTTCTGCGGTCGCATGCAGATGGTCGAACAGAAGAATCTTTGGGCAACTCGCTCATACAATTGAGGAGGTGAGATCTAAAACGTACCACAGCAGGGTGAGAAACACTTTCTCCCTCGAGCTGAGGGGACAGGAGGAGCTCCTTCTACGGGACTACGCCTATACGCCTAAGCCTAAGCCTACCTACTCCAAGCCATCGAAACGGAGCCCCGAAAATACGTGGTTTCAGTACTAATCTTTGATTCCTACTCTCCTAAGCCTTATGCACTCCTATATCCCTACCCATACCATACTACTAAATCGCATTTTTCATGGCGATGGCCGTTGAACGGCCGCAGAAATTGCTTAGGGCAGGACAAGTTGTGATGTACTGTAGGTTTCAAAGAGATAAATATTGACATTCGAAAAATATAATCGGTCCCCTTGCTATTTTGCTAAACCAGTAACCCTTTTGCAGCTTCGACAGTGAGTTTAGTAACAACCTTTTGCAAGTTTGGCAACCATTTTGCAGAACTGGCAGCCCTGTTGTAGATCTGGAAACTTATATACAGATACAGTAGTTTTGGCAACCTTTTTGGGCAGTTGGCAAAAATAGCGAATCTGGCAACCCTATCGCAGATCTGGCAACCCTTTGACACATCTCGCGCCTTAGTCTCATGTGTTTTCGGGCGTGACCATTATTTGCCAACACTGGTGGGAAATCCTGCATCATGTAGTATCTGTGGCTCTTAGTACTAAAATATCGATTATCGATAGAGCAATACGTAACTGAACCAAGAACA
>JASAMW010002119.1:0-31249 GCA_030247985.1 Epsilonema sp. ZAB3_2 | reverse complement strand
AGGTACCCCCAGTAGTGCGCTACACACGAGGTGAGTAAAATCACGGGGAATTCCCGTAAGTATGTGATGAAGAGCAGGCCGGATGCCGGTGAGTTCACTGTCGGTTCGAAGCTCACTCACGTGAGAACACGTCGAGAAAGATTTTTGCGCGTGGGAGCAAGTGTGTTGTGTATGCTCTACACGAAAAATAAAACTCACCGCCCCCTAAATTCACCCCGAGTTTACTCACCACGTGTGGAGCCCCACTAGTGACGCGCTGTGTCTGCTACGTGTACTGTACCTCGTTCCTTGGAGGAATACTCGACGATTTCTGTGCACAGATTGGAGCACTTGATGGTGCCACGATTCCTGTCTGGCTCCTCTTGCGATTGCAGGCGTCCTTGTAGACCATGTAGGGGGTGCCCGTCTCCGTCTGGCTCTCGACGACCGCCGCCCACACTTCCTGCGCCTTCACGCGCTTCCGAAACTCACCCTCCAACTCGTACCTGCACCGCCGCACAACACAACCTTTTCAGGTGAGAACTGCACCATTCACCAGCGGCGAAGACAGGCTAAAAAGAGTGGACGGCTCGATTCCACACACCCTGCTCTTTGTTTGCTTTTAGCGGTAGGTACAGTAACTACGTTGTAGATCGGATACACTGTGGGGTAAACCCGGACACGGGGGTAAACCCGGACGCCTAGTATATCTCAGCAACCATACGACCGACTGAGACAAGTATTCTACCGATCGATTCAATGACATGAGCTACCATGTTCATCAGTTGCTGAAGCGGCAAATTCAGAAAAGCTGAGGTGACCAGTACTCGAAGTACTGGGAGATGAACTAAATCCCACTGGAGATGGAAGGTGATGGATTTTCGGAAAAAGTTTTGCACCAGCAGATAGTCCCTACAATGGTCCTTCTGAGTGCCTACTTTGTTTGACTCCATCTTCCCTATTCTACAGAATTCCACAAACTTTGCATATCCAGGTGTCCGGGTTTAGCCCACAGTATACTATTATACTTGGTGTAGAGGTTGTCGAACTGTGTTCCCCAGACGTCGTGTAGGCCGGGGCACTCGTGCGGACACATGAGGGACCAGTGGGCGTCGGCCTCCACGCGGCGCATGAACAGGTCGGGGATCCAGAGGGCGTAGAACAGGTCGCGACCCCTCCGCTCCTCCGCCCCGTGGTTCTTCTTCATCTCCAGGAAGTCCAGAATGTCCGCGTGCCACGGCTCCAGGTAGATCGCGAACGCGCCCGGCCGCTAAACACACACACTCCAACATTAGCCTGAAAGGGCCCGTCCTCGAGCGAAGATTGAGCAGACACAACCACACACCAACCATACAGGGGTACAAGGTGAATGATAAATGACAAACATAGAAATGGAATGCACCAGTGAAGAGAGAATGACAAATCAGTGCACGACGCACTAGGCGCTGATAGAGTCTAGGAGTACATAACTTACTGTAGGAGTACATGACGCTGAAGCATTCAATTCAAAACACAAGCCAACGTACGGTCATTACTCCACTTACTCCTGCACACATACTATGGATGGAGGGGGGGTTTGGGGTGGGTTCGGGGGGCTTCTCCTCTTCCGTTTCAGTTGCGCAAAGAATTATGGGTGGTCGCGAGCTTATCCCTCTACATTCTTTCAGCGCCTTTTTCTTTCCCCTGATCAAAAAATGCATTGACAAAGTAGTGAAATACAAAATGGCCAGCGCCAGCTCGCGACTACCAATAATTTCTTAGCGTAACTGGTCCCGGGGCTGTGTCGGGGTGGGGTTGTTTTTGTTGGTCTTTTCTCTCCCCCTTTTTGGCTCCATCCATACAGGGGCAGTACCTACGGAAGTACAGGAAATACGGACAATAAGGTACCTACCCAACGTTCTGTGCGAGCATCTATAGCAATGAAGACGCAACGTGGGCTGTGGCGAGAGGGGTTGCGTTGCTTTGTTTTTTTTTTTGGGATCTGCCATTCTAACCACAGAAACCACTGCCATTCGCTCTGAGTATTCTTCTTTTTGTACACTAAAGTACGTTGCTGAATGAAACTTGTGCGCATGTCTTTGCAGACAAATGGAACATCGAATGGCCTGTTGCCTATGCTGAGAGTGTACAACAACACGGCGAGATACGTGGACCAAGGAGGCAATAAGGTGAGTCGAGACAGCCAGCCAGTACGAGTTTATTGGTAGCGTAGGGTAATGTGGAAAATTTGCGTCTTCATTGCGACAGAAGCAGTGGACATTGGGTGGTACCTTATTGTACGTATTTCCTGTACTTCCGTAGGTACTGTGTATGGATGGACCAGTTACGCTAAGAAATTATTGGTAGTCGCGAGCTGGCGCTGGCCATTTTGTATTTCACTACTTTGTCAATGCATTTTTTGATCAGGGGAAAGAAAAAGGCGCTGAAAGAATGTAGAGAAGGGGGAAGGGTAGTTGTTTCGTGATCTTTTCCAACCCCATAATTCATTGGCTGGCTCCAAGTATGTGTGCAGTATGTGTGGAGCAAGTGGAGTAATGACCGTACGTTGGCTTGTGTTTTGAATTGAATGCTTCAGCGTCATGTACTCCTACAGTAAGTTATGTACTCCTAGACTCTATCAGCGCCTAGTGCGTCGTGCACTGATTTGTCATTCTTCACTGGTGCATTCCATTCTATGTTTGTCATTTATCATTCACCTTGTACCCCTGTATGGTTGGTGTGTGGTTGTGTCTGCTCAATCTTCGCTCGAGGACGGGCCCTTTCAGGCTAATGCTGGAGTGTGTGTGTTTAGCGGCCGGGCGCGTTCGCGATCTACCTGGAGCCGTGGCACGCGGACATTCTGGACTTCCTGGAGATGAAGAAGAACCACGGGGCGGAGGAGCGGAGGGGTCGCGACCTGTTCTACGCCCTCTGGATCCCCGACCTCTTCATGCGCCGCGTGGAGGCCGACGCCCACTGGTCCCTCATGTGTCCGCACGAGTGCCCCGGCCTACACGACGTCTGGGGAACACAGTTCGACAACCTCTACACCAAGTATAATAGTATACTGTGGGCTAAACCCGGACACCTGGATATGCAAAGTTTGTGGAATTCTGTAGAATAGGGAAGATGGAGTCAAACAAAGTAGGCACTCAGAAGGACCATTGTAGGGACTATCTGCTGGTGCAAAACTTTTTCCGAAAATCCATCACCTTCCATCTCCAGTGGGATTTAGTTCATCTCCCAGTACTTCGAGTACTGGTCACCTCAGCTTTTCTGAATTTGCCGCTTCAGCAACTGATGAACATGGTAGCTCATGTCATTGAATCGATCGGTAGAATACTTGTCTCAGTCGGTCGTATGGTTGCTGAGATATACTAGGCGTCCGGGTTTACCCCCGTGTCCGGGTTTACCCCACAGTGTATCCTATCTACAACGTAGTTACTGTACCTACCGCTAAAAGCAAACAAAGAGCAGGGTGTGTGGAATCGAGCCGTCCACACTTTGACAGCCGGTCTTCTTAGCCACTGGTGAATGGTGTAGTTCTCACCTGAAAAGGTTGTGTTGTGCGGTGCTGCAGGTACGAGAAGGAGGGTAAGTTTCGGAAGCGCGTGAAGGCGCAGGAAGTGTGGGCGGCGATCATCGAGAGCCAGACGGAGACCGGCACCCCCTACATGCTCTACAAGGACGCCTGCAATCGCAAGAGCAACCAGCAGAATCTCGGCACCATCAAGTGCTCCAATTTGTGCACCGAAATCGTCGAGTATTCCTCCAAGGACGAGGTACAGTACACGTAGCAGACACAGCGCGTCACTAGTGGGCTACACACGTGGTGAGTAAACTCAGGGTGAATTCACGGTGAGTTTTATTTTTCGTGTAGAGCATACACAACACACTTGCTCCCACGCGCAAAATTTTTCTCACGTGTTCTCACGTGGTGAGCTTCAAACTCACAGTGAATTCACCGGCATCCCTATGCTTCATCACATACTTACGGGGAATTCCCCGTGAGTTTACTCACCTCGTGTGTAGCGCACTACTGGTGGTACCTACTGTACGTACGTACACATCTGTTCACTGTATTGTTTTGCCAGCTGACTCCGGTATTCGGGGAGATTTCAACCGGTATGAGGCAGGCTATGAGACATTATTGGAATAGAAGCTGATGAAATTGATGCTATGTAGATGAACGGTCGGAATTGCCCCTGCTTGATTTCTTTCTTTCTGCAACTTCGAAAGGATAGGTACATACTGTATTGTTTGTGTGAGCAGGTGGCTGTGTGCAATCTGGCGTCCATCGCCCTGAACATGTTCGTGGAGGGGCCGGGCAACTACAACTTCGAGAAACTGCGATTCGTGGCCAAAGTGGCGACGAGAAATCTCAACAAGATCATCGACGTCAACTACTATCCAGTCCCAGAGGTATTAGTAACTACTGTACACTGCTCGTGTGTACCAGTATTTAGCTACGTATGTACTGGTCTAGCTTGTGACCCAAAGCAGTCGAGTAATGTAATCTTGTATGTAACTAAAGTCTGGCCAGCAAGAGTTGGCCATGGCATTAAGGCGCGTTGCGTTAACCAGTACTGAATATGCCTGCCAACTCCATTCATTGGTGATCACGCGTGAGCACGAAAAAAAGAAGCTCCAGTACTGAAGGTGATCACGCGTGAGCATAGGTGATCACGCGTGAGCACTTTTGACTTCATAAATGCTCACGCGTGATCACCTATGCTACGCGTGATCACGCGGAGCTTTTGTGCTCACGCGTGATCACCAATGAATGGAGTTGGCAGGCATATTCAGTACTGGTTAAATAGATTCACACAAATGGCAATTGTTGTCCGTGCTTCGTGTACTCCTATTTAGCAGAAGTAAATGTGCAAACTACACAGGACGACTTGCACTTGAGTCCCATAGCCAACTATTTCTAGCCAGACTATGATACGCCACCACAAAATCCAGCTGGAAACGCAACCGAGCGAGCTGCATGCATGTATTTACGTTCCATCATTACAAGCACTGGCCTGTGCGTGTGTTGTGTGTGTGTGTGGCAGGCGGAGCGTAGCAACAAGCGTCACCGGCCGATCGGCATCGGGGTGCAGGGACTGGCGGACGCCTTCATCCTGATGCGCTACCCCTTCGACTCCCCGGAAGCCTCCCGCCTCAACCGACACATCTTCGAAACCATCTACTACGGAGCCCTGGAAGCGTCCGTGGAATTGGCGCAGAAGGACGGCACCTACCAGACCTACGCCGGGTCACCGGTCAGCCAAGGGGTAAGACGGAAACGGACCCGATCCCCGCCCTTACAGTGCTTACTCACTGACTGCGAAGGCCGTGCCAGTGCAATAGTAGGGAAAAAGCCTAAGCGGCAGCAAGAAGGTAAATACTGCAAGGGCGAAGATCGGAACGGAAGACAGGCTCGGTAGAACAGTCTTATGCCGTGTTACCAGACGTCCGTAAATCCGTACGTCAGTCCGTTCGTCAACCCGTAACGTAACGTGTCCGTCCGTCCTTCAATACCCAACCCCACGTACGGATTTACGGCCGTATGGGGAACGCGGCATTAGAGGGTAGGATAGAATAGCTGGATGGAAGGGCAAGGATCAATCTTTAGTCATCACTAGGAGAGATGGAGACAAACAAAGGCCTTAGGGACTATCTGCTGGTGCAAAAATTTTTCTGAAAAATCCATCCTTCCATCTCCAGTGGGATTTAGTTTATCTCCCAGTACTTAGTATAGTGGATATGCAAAGTTGCGTAGAATACCGTAGAATAGGCCAGATGGAGTCAAACAAAGAAGGCGTTCGGAAGGACCATTGTAGGGACTATCTGCTGGTGCAAAAATTGTTTCCGAAAATCCATCACCTTCCAAATCCAGTGGGATTTAGTTTATCTCCCAGTACTTAGTGTAGTGGATATGCAAAGATGGATCACTAGCGATCACTATGGCAGATGGGGACAAACAAAGTAGGCATTCGGAAGGGCCCTAGTTGGGACTATTTGTTGGTGCAAAAATTTTTCCGAAAATCCATCACCTTCCAAATCTAGTGGGATTTAGTTTATCTCCCAGTACTTAGTGTAGTGGATATGCAAAGTTGAGTAGCGATCCTAGGCAGATGGGGACAGACAGAGTAGGCAGCGGAAGGACCATGTAGGGGACTATCTGCTGGTGCAAAGATTTTTCTGAAAATCCATCACCTTCCAAATCCAGTGGGAGTTAGCGATACTAGTGCTGGAAATATGCAAAGATCGATAGCGATCGCTATGGCAGATGGGGACAATGGTCTTCGTGCTTACTTTGTTTGTCCCCATCTGCCATAGTGATCGCTAGTGATCCATCTTTGCATCTCCAGCTTCACACTTGCTGGGATTCGCAAAATTATTCTCCACTCGATGTGGAAGGTGATGGAGTTTCGGAAAATTTTGCACCAGCAAATTTACCTACAATGGTCCTTCCGAATGCTTACATGGTGTCCCCATACTTGTGGGGTCCGGTCGATCTGTGAATCTCCACTCTAAGTACTGGGAGGGTGAGCTACTGGAGATGGAAGGTGATGGATTTTTCGGAAAACTTTTTGCACCAGCGGGATAGTCCCTACAATGGTCCTTCCGAATGCCTACTCTGTTTGTCCCCATCTGCCATAGTGATCGCTAGTGATCCATCTTGCATATCCACTACACTAAGTACTGGGAGATAAACTAAATCCCACTGGATTGGAAGGTGATGGATTTTCGGAAAAATTTTTGCACCAACAAATAGTTCCAACAGGGCTCTTTCCGAATGCCTACATTGTTTGTCCCCATCTGCCATAGTGATCGCTAGTGATCCATCTTTTGAATATCCACTACACTAAGTACTGAGGAGATAAACTAAATCGCCACTGGATTTGGAAGGTGATGGATTTTCGGAAAAATTTTTGCACCAGCAGATAGTCCCATACAATGGTGCCTTCTGAGTGTCCCTTTTTGTTTGACTCCATCTGGCCTATTCTACGGTATTCTACGAACTTTGCATATCCACTATACTAAGTACTGGGAGATAAACTCAATCCCTGGGGTTGGTTTCTTTTTTGCGTGTCTTGGTTGTGCTTTTGTTTGTCCGGTTGGTCTTGGTGGGGGGGGTGGATCCCACTGGAGATGGAAGGATGGATTTTTCGAAAAATTTTTGCACCAGCAGATAGTCCCTAAGGCCTTTGTTTGTCTCCATCTCTCCTAGTGATGACTAAAGATTGATCCTTGCCCTTCCATCCAGCTATTCTATCCTACCCTCTAATGCCGCGTTCCCCATACGGCCGTAAATCCGTACGTAGGGTTGGGTATTGGAGGCGGACGGACACGTTCGTTACGGGTTGACGAACGGACTGTCGTACGGATTTACGGACGTCTGGTAACACGGCGTAAGACTGTTCTACCGAGCAGCCTGTCTTCCGTTCCGATCTCGCCCTTGAGTATTTACCTCTTGCTGCCGCTTAGGTTTTTTTTCCTCTATTGCACTGGCACGGCTTCGCAGTCAGTGAGTAAGCACTGAAGGGCGGGGATGGTCCGTTCGTCTTCCCCTTGGCTGACCGGTGACCCGGCGTAGGTCTGGTAGGTGCCGTCCTTCTGCGCCACTCCTTTCCGGGCTCCGTAGTAGATGGTTGTCGAGTGGAGGGGGGAGGCGCACGGGGAGTCGAAGGGGTAGCGCGATCGAGGAGGGCGTCCGCGGCAGCTGCCCTGCACCCGGACGCAATGCGAGGGGTGGCGGGCGGCGGCGCACAGGCCAGTGCTTGTAATGATGGAACGTAAATACATGCATGGAGCTCGCTCGGTTGCGTTTCCAGCTGGATTTTGTGGTGGCGTATCATAGTCTGGCTAGAAAATAGTTGGGCTATGGGACTCAAGTGCAAGTCGTCCTGTTAGTTTGCACATGTACTTCTGCTAAATAGGAGTACACGAATGTCACGGGCGACAAAGAGCTCCATAGTGTGTGTCTCTACCTCTGATTCCCTCTCATGGTGATCCGCATGAGCACGAGAAAAAAAGAGCAGTGAAGGTGACCGCGGAGCATGTTGTGAGCTATGAAGTCAAGTGCTCGCGTGCCTGGCGCGTGTGCGTGGGGGTTGTGGGGCGCGGGGGGGGGTGGGGGCTGTTAACGCAACGCGCCTTAATGCCATGGCCAACTCTTGCTGGCCAGACTTTAGTTACATACAAGATTACATTACTCGACTGCTTTGGGTCACAAGCTAGACCAGTACATACGTAGCTAAATACTGGTACACACGAGCAGTGTACAGTAGTTACTAATACCTCTGGGACTGGATAGTAGTTGATGTCTTTATGATCTTGTTGAGATTTCTCGTCGCCACTTTGGCCACGAATCGCAGTTTCTCGAAGTTGTAGTTGCCCGGCCCCTCCACGAACATGTTCAGGGCGATGGACGCCAGATTGCACACAGCCACCTGCTCACACAAACAATACAGTATGTACCTATCCTTTCGAAGTTGCAGAAAGAAAGAAATCAAGCAGGGCACTTCCTACCGTTCGTCTACATAGCATCAATTTCATCAGCTTCTATTCCAATAATGTCTCATAGCCTGCCTCATACCGGTTGAAATCTCCCCGAATACCGGAGTCAGCTGGCAAAACAATACAGTGAACAGATGTGTACGTACGTACAGTAGGTACCACCAGTAGTGCGCTACACACGAGGTGAGTAAACTCACGGGGAATTCCCCGTAAGTATGTGATGAAGCATAGGGATGCCGGTGAATTCACTGTGAGTTTGAAGCTCACCACGTGAGAACACGTGAGAAAAATTTTGCGCGTGGGAGCAAGTGTGTTGTGTATGCTCTACACGAAAAATAAAACTCACCGTGAATTCACCCTGAGTTTACTCACCACGTGTGTAGCCCACTAGTGACGCGCTGTGTCTGCTACGTGTACTGTACCTCGTCCTTGGAGGAATACTCGACGATTTCTGTGCACAAATTGGAGCACTTGATGGTGCCGAGATTCTGCTGGTTGCTCTTGCGATTGCAGGCGTCCTTGTAGAGCATGTAGGGGGTGCCGGTCTCCGTCTGGCTCTCGATGATCGCCGCCCACACTTCCTGCGCCTTCACGCGCTTCCGAAACTTACCCTCCTTCTCGTACCTGCAGCACCGCACAACACAACCTTTTCAGGTGAGAACTACACCATTCACCAGTGGCTAAGAAGACCGGCTGTCAAAGTGTGGACGGCTCGATTCCACACACCCTGCTCTTTGTTTGCTTTTAGCGGTAGGTACAGTAACTACGTTGTAGATAGGATACACTGTGGGGTAAACCCGGACACGGGGGTAAACCCGGACGCCTAGTATATCTCAGCAACCATACGACCGACTGAGACAAGTATTCTACCGATCGATTCAATGACATGAGCTACCATGTTCATCAGTTGCTGAAGCGGCAAATTCAGAAAAGCTGAGGTGACCAGTACTCGAAGTACTGGGAGATGAACTAAATCCCACTGGAGATGGAAGGTGATGGATTTTCGGAAAAAGTTTTGCACCAGCAGATAGTCCCTACAATGGTCCTTCTGAGTGCCTACTTTGTTTGACTCCATCTTCCCTATTCTACAGAATTCCACAAACTTTGCATATCCAGGTGTCCGGGTTTAGCCCACAGTATACTATTATACTTGGTGTAGAGGTTGTCGAACTGTGTTCCCCAGACGTCGTGTAGGCCGGGGCACTCGTGCGGACAACATGAGGGACCAGGGGTGTGATGCTCCTCCGCCCCGTGGTTCTTCTTCATCTCCAGGGCGTCCAGATGCCTCCACGCGGCCGGGGGGGGGGGCCGGGCGCAAACTGCATGAACCGAAAGGGCCGTCCTCGAGCGAGATTGAGCAGAACCCCAGGGCGAGGTGAATGATAAATGACAAACATAGAATGGAATGCACCAGTGAAGAATGACAAATCGGTGCCCTACGCTCGGGGGGAGGGGCTAGGGGTATCTTTCTGTAGGGGTAATGGCGCTGGAGCATTCAATTCAAACAGCCACGTACGGTCATTACTCCGAGGGGGGGCCCCGTGGTTCTCCTTCACACATCTATGGATGGACCAGTTGTGGGGGGGTGGGGGTTGTCCGTTTTCTTCGCGCTCTTTTGTCCCTGGATGGCATGTGTGGGATGCGAAATGGCCAGCTCGCGACTACCGTTTTCTTGCGTAACTGGTCCATCCATACAGTACCTACGGAAGTCCAGAATGTCCAGCGTGCCACGGCTCCGAGGTAGATCTGCGAACGCGCCCGTCGCAAAGCGCTAATTTTCCACATTACCCTCACACTACCAACAACCCGGTCGGGCGGGTGTCTCCGCTCCCTTTTGCCTCCTTGACGTATCTCGCCGTGTTGTTGTACACTCTCAGCATAGGCAACGGCCATTCGATGTTCCATTTGTCTGCAAAGACATGCGCACAAGTTTCATTCAGCAACGTACTTTAGTGTACAAGGGGGGGGGGGTCTGAAGGGCTGATATTAATGATTAGCAGCCGTTTGTCCTGAGGGCCAAACAGGAGTGAAGCCCTTACAATTAGCAGTAGTAGAGGCTGGTGTGCTGTCTTTTGGAAGTAGAGATGCTGTCTGAGCGGCAGATATTAATGATTACCAGCCGTTTGTCCTGAGGGCCAAACAGGAGTGAAGCCCTTACAAGTAGCAGTATGTAAGGGCTGATAAATGGTAGTAGAAGAAAGAGGATGCGTGCGGTATGGAATGGAGAGTTGATTGAAGTTGTATTTTCGGATGGGGAAATTTTCGGACACATGTCTGACCTCAATGTGCATGCACGCACAGCGACATTTACTGTATTACGTATGAATGTACTGTAGACTACGTATGTATGAAAGACGGTAAAATTCGGACGTTAAAATTTTCGGACAGAATTTTTTATCCGAAAATTTCCACCGTCCAAAAATTTCATCATTTACAGTAATAGATCGGGCCCGTGGGTCAAGTAGGGTTTCAGCATGCAGCAGTGAAAAACCTTTGGGTCCCCCAGGCAGATGCGGATGGGTAAAGCAGGTTTGTAAGCAGAGAAAAACGGTGGGCAAAATCGGAAGTACGGTATCAGGGGACACAGCACCATATTGGTCACATATTCACAGTTTCGTTGACATGAACACTTCACGCTAGCAATCTAAACATGAGCCTGTGAACTGCTCTGCAACTGAAGGTTTTGTTGCTTTTGTGCGCGTTTTTTCAGTTTCGTTGACTCTAAGATTTTTGTAATACGTACTGCACATGTAAATATACTGTACATATTTCAAATTTTTTTGGGATCTGTTGTGGGGGATGTAGATGAAGTTTCGTTGACGTTTTAGAGAACCTAAAGTTTCGTTGACATTTAGAAGATTTTTGTTTCGTTGACATTTTGGGAAAAATTTGTCCGCACCCAGGTTCAAACCTCACCCCGGGTAATCCCGTAGGATTGGAAGACGAACGCTCTATCGCCTACACCATCGCGACGAACTGGGGAAATGACAAAAACACAGGATAAGTAGTTGAGCTGAGAGGGAATAATTTGCATATAAGGCAAAAAGATAAAAGATGTGGTTTGGGGAGTAATTTGCATAGGAAATGTCGACATTTGAGCCAAAAATAATTTACATGAAAAGAACAGTGTGTTAAAGAGTGGAATTTGCATACGAAAAATAAAAATGCGGCGAAAATTGAGACACGTCACAGACTAGTTATTTTCTGCTTTTACTTTGTTGCTGAGCAGCGGCGCTATTGCGTTGAAGAATCACAGGGGAAAAATTGTGCATAGTCAGTGAGAAAGGGAATGATTTTCTTCTGAAAGGATCGTATCTTCAACAGCAATTCAAAAGGAGAACTCTCTTTTGGAAGGAGTGCGTGTTCAAGAGCGATTCAATAAAACAATGCCTGGAATGCTGTGGAAGAAGAACATCTCAACTCAAATGGCAGGAGAGAAAAAGCAGGTAATTTTGAAAAGAAGTTCTGCAGCAGATACAGTACTGATAGCTGTACAATAGATTCATTTCTTTCTGGACCCACGGGCCCGATCTATTACTGTAAACGGGGAAATTTTCGGACGGAGGAAATTTTTGGAAAATTCGAACAAAAAATTCTGTCCGAAAATTTTACCGTACGAATTTTTTGTATGTACAGTATATTTCCATGTGCAGTACATATTGCTAAAAATCTTAGAGTCAACAAAACTGAAAAAACGCGCACAAAAGCAACAAAACCTTCAGTTGCAGAGCAGTTCACAGGCTCATGTTTAGATTGCTAGCGTGAAGTATTCATGTCAACGAAACTGTGAATATGTGACCAATAATGGTGCTGTGTCCCCTGATACCGTACTTCCGATTTTGCCAACCGTTTTTCTCTGCTTACAAACCTGCTTTACCCATCCGCATCTGCCTGGTGGACCCAAAGGTTTTTCACTGCTGCATGCTGAAACCCTACTTGACCCACGGGCCCAATCTATTACTGTAAATGATGAAATTTTTGGACGGTGAAAATTTTCGGATAAAAAATTCTGTCCGAAAATTTTAACGTCCGAATTTTACCGTCTTTCATACATACGTACGTAGTCTACAGTACATTCGTACGTAATACAGTAAATGTCGCTGTGCATGCATGCACATTGAGGTCAGACATGTGTCCGAAAATTTCCCCATCCGAAAATACAACTTCAATCAACTCTCCATTCCATACCGCACGCATCCTCTTTCTTCTACTACCATTTATCAGCCCTTACATACTGCTACTTGTAAGGGCTTCACTCCTGTTTGGCCCTCAGGACAAACGGCTGGTAATCATTAATATCTGCCGCTCAGGCAGCATCTCTACTTCCAAAAGACAGCACACCAGCCTCTACTACTGCTAATTGTAAGGGCTTCACTCCTGTTTGGCCCTCAGGACAAACGGCTGCTAATCATTAATATCAGCCCTTCAGACTCCTCCACTCACACCTACTAATGGTTGCCTTTTTATAAGCTGCTTGTTAGCAATACGTACTGCACATGGAAATATACTGTACATACAAAAAATTCGTACAGTAAAATTTTCGGACAGAATTTTTTGTTCGAATTTTCCGAAAACTTCCTCCGTCCGAAAATTTCCCCGTTTACAGTAATAGATCGGGCCCGTGGGTCCAGAAAGAAATGAATCTATTGTACAGCTATCAGTACTGTATCTGCTGCAGAACTTCTTTTCAAAATTACCTGCTTTTTCTCTCCTGCCATTTGAGTTGAGATGTTCTTCTTCCACAGCATTCCAGGCATTGTTTTATTGAATCGCTCTTGAACACGCACTCCTTCCAAAAGAGAGTTCTCCTTTTGAATTGCTGTTGAAGATACGATCCTTTCAGAAGAAAATCATTCCCTTTCTCACTGACTATGCACAATTTTTCCCCTGTGATTCTTCAATGCAATAGCGCCGCCGCTCAGCAACAGAGCAAAAGCACAAAATAACTCTAGTCTGTGACGTGTCTCAATTTTCGTCGCATTTTTATTTTTCGTATGCAAATTCCACTCTTTAAGACACTGTTCTTTTCATGTAAATTATTTTTGGCTCTACTGTCGACATTTCCAATGCACATGACTCCCCCCACCACCTGTTTTTTCTCTTCGCCTTGCATGCAAATTAGTCCCTCTGAGCTCAACTACTTATCCTGTGTTTTCGTCTTTTGCCCAGTTCGTCGCGATGGTGTAGGCGATAGAGCTTTCGTCTTCTACTCCTACGGGGAGCCGGTGTGAGATTCGAACCCGGGGCCGCCCAAATTTTTCCCTAATTTTCAAGAACACCTAAAACTTCTAAACGTCAACGAAACTTTAGGTTCTCTAAAACGTCAACGAAACTTCATCATGGGGCGTATCGCCGCCACATACGTAGGATCGCCAAATTGAAAATTTGAAATTTGTCCTATACCTACACAGTACGTAACCCTATCCTACAGCATACTACGTAGGGTCCCTATACCCGTATGATTAAGGCAACTCAACGTGGTAGCCCTTACGGCGAGGCCGTAAGGGCAAAAAGAAGAATACTCAGAGCGAATGGCAGTGGTTTCTGTGGTTAGAATGGCAGATCTTGGTCCTAATTATAAATTCTTGATAATACTTAAAGCGATACGGCAACCCTCATTTCTTCGCCACTATTACCACATTGCCCTCATCTATAGTATGCCGCACTCGAATCAGTTGAGTAAGGTGAGGTGCGGTCCAAATTTTCCCCGTGCTACGTACAGTATATTGTGACGTGCCGCGTTTCGTATGGCGATAGCCGGCCCCGAAAAGGGGGAGAGAAATAGGACCGAACGGGAATCGAACCCGCTACCCTCGGACACAGGTGCCGGTCCGGGGCAGATTGGCTAAACTCGCCTTACATAGCTAGAACTATTTTACGTACACTACTGGCGGGCCCGGACGCTATTGCCATACGTACGCAGTACGTGAGAATATCAAATGCAGTTGTGTGCGTGGCTACCCCGGCGATGTATGATCCGGTGGCGCGGATGCAGTGTACGTTGAGTCCGATGCCGCCGGCGCTCTTGGAGATCATGGCGCACTGCTTGAGGGTGTCGTAGATGCCTTCGATGCTGTCGTCTGCCATCGTGAGCAGGAAGCAGGAGGAGAGCTGCGGCTTCCGCGTCCCCGCGTTGAACAGCGTCGGACTCGCGTGCGTGAAGAACCGCTCAGACAACAGGTTGTACGTCTACAACAACATAGCTTACTCTGCGGTACGTACATAGGGTGCAGTGATGTGGGGTAAACAAACCCGGCCTCCTTGTACTGAAGGAAGGTCGTTATTTCTACGTGGAGAGTGGAGAGGTTGTACGTCTACAACAACACAGCCTACTGAGCGCTACGCAGGGTACTGGCCATGGATGGGGTAAAAACGGCCTCCTCTACCACTGAAGTCCGTTATGTTATTCGTAGATGGAGTGGATGGCCGGGTTTACCCCATGAAACCCGAAAATCTCCACGACTTGCGCTAACATTTCTCACCCCGCTTTGTTCTGTGCCAGTTGTTTTACTGTTCTGCATCCTTGTGGCTGCAGTTAAAACTTTATTATTGTTAGATCGGTAGCTCACGATCACTTGAAAATTTTAGCGCAAGTCGTGAATAGTTATTATTTACAATATGCGGTAACGCGATAGGGTTGGTCGATAGCGACTCCGCGGTATTTAGTGAAAGTTTGGATTGGATCGATGTCTGCGAGGTCGCCGACGTCATTTGTTGTCAATTCTTCTTTTCACTCGCTCCTTTTCCGCTCCCAGATGATTGAACAAGGTCGACGACCCCGCAGACACCGATCCAAACTTTCACTAAATACCGCGGGGTCGCTATCGACCAACCCAATCGCGTTACCGCATATCGTCCATAGTCTGACCCTACACCAACAAAACCGGCCGGTCTTATCCCCTGCTGATACCCCGCAATAATAGTGCCCAACGTAAGAGCAATTCTTTACCTCGACTGCTGCATCAATATCCCGTCCGTGAATTCCAATGGCCACACGCATGAGCATGTGCTGCGGCCTCTCAGCAACTGTCACAAAAAGAAATCATTTCATGCACAACGCCAGCAAAATCAGGGTTCTTGGTAGTGTTTTTCACGTAAAATATGGAAGCTACCTTTTCCATCGATCTTCAGCAGGTAGGAGCGTTCCAGCGTTTTGAATCCGAAAAAATTGTAACCGAAATCCCGATCGTACACTATCTCCGAGTTAAGGCGCTGAACATACACGAGAATATAACTTCTTCGTTTGGAATACTACCCGCCCACAGTACGACATGCATTACGAGTGAGCTATACCTCTAGCCAAACCGGATTTATGATAGAAATAGAATCCTACCTCTTGGTGTTCCATGATGATATCGTGAGTTTCCTTTGAGATCATTGGGCAGTGCAGACCCGTCTTGGGATTCACCCAGTTGTACAGATCCGTCATCACTTCTGCATACACACACACACACTACATTCACTCTCTCCATCACGTGTACGAATGCATTGTGAGCAAGCAAAGTGGAAAAGAACAGATGCATCTTTGGCTCCTGCTACCACACGTACTGCACATCACCTCTAAAGACTTTGTTTGGAAGGTCAAAAGGTAACGTCCATGCAAAGAAGTGCGCATGAGTGCAGCTAGCTTACAAGCGCAAAGGCAACAGCATACATACCAGAGAAAGCCTTTTTGGTCTCCTTGTGCAAATTTGAGACGGCGATGCGTGCTGCCAAAATTGCATAATCCGGGTGTTTGGTAGTGAGTGTGGCTGCTGTCTCAGCCGCTAAATTGTCCAACTCCGCCGTCGTTACACCATTGTACAGGCCAGCCACACACTTTTGAGAGATCATTATCTGCATTTTCAAATTAGTCGACTGTGCATAACCCGATCGGGTAATACGCCAAACTCCACAGCGGGGTAAACCCGGCCACCTACGCTCCTTTGTTGCTGTTTCAGCCAATGGTGAACCAAATAGCTTATTTGAAAGAGGAGATTTCAAGGAATCGCTTGATATCAAAATTTGTCTCAATCGGTCTACTGATTCCCGAGGTACGCAACCCTGAAACTTTGGTGGCCGGATTTTCCCATGACCGGGTTTACCCAATAGTACCCTACATTTCAGTGAGTGATTGCTACGTGAACGTACCATATCATACCCTGAAGGCGAGTCCAAAGATAAGCATTTTTGCCGTGCGTATATTTCTTGCTCTGCATTTTCTGACATTTTATACCCCGTGGGAGTAAACAGAACACGGTGTATTCCAGTTTACCACCACGGGGGAAAAAATGTCAAAAAATGCAGCAATAAAATATAGGCACGGCCAAAAAGTGCTCTTCGTTGGACTCGCCTAATGACACAGCGAACTGAAGGTCAATTCACATAGCAACACCGAAGGAAGAAAATAAGCGCTATTCAAAATCGCAATTACAATATTTCTGTCATGTCAAAATATGCTGCTGACAAACAACTGTTTACCGGTTCCACGTGTTCCATATTGAGGCCATAGCACAGTTTCACGATTCTCGCTGTGATCTTATCAAAATGTACCGACTCCTTCCGACCACCTACAACAGGCAATAGAACACACCGGACGATACGCATGACATTTCAGAGCTATGTGAATCTCTACCATGAAAAAAGTCCATCGACTTTTGCACACCCTCACCTCTTTTGACAACGAACATGGTTTCACAGAAACGGACGGAATGAACACCACTTGTGGATAAAACAGGGTAAAACTGCGTCTGCCTGTACAGTAGGCGAGAAGAGAAGCGTAAAAGGTTGAAAATCGTGTTTCTTGTTAGTTTTCGTGCTTCTACAGGCGAAGAATCAGCAGATTATCGCTGTTCCTTCTTTTCTATTCTTGACTGGGCTGTTCCGCGCGTTTTCTATTCCTTGCGTGCGTCGTATCATATCATCCGCGCTTCCGTCTTAGCTTCTTCCTTCGTTATCGTTGTCACGGCGACTTGGTGCGGCAGGCAACAACAGTAACAACAAAACAAAATAAATTTTCTTTCTTTTTTCCCGCCAAAACAAAAAATCCACGTTTTACATGGTTTGACCCATCGAAAAGATCAGCAGAGCGACGTGACGTGACATATTCACCCGAAACCCAGGTGTTTGAAGTTACTGGGCGCTGGGCGCTGGGCGTTGGGCGCTGGGCGGTGAACAGTAGCATCTATTTTGCGCATGCGAATGGACAGACTTAGGCTTAGGCTTAGGCTTAGGCTTAGGCTAAGGCTTAGGTTGAGGCTAGGCTTAGGCTTAGGCTAAAGCTAAGGCTTAGGCTTAAGTATTGGATGCAGAGGGGTACGCCTCAGCCTAAGCCTAAGCCTAAGCCTAGCCTAAGCCTAAGCCTAATGTCTAAATCTAAGTCTGTCCATACGCTTGCGCAAAATAGATGCAACTATTCACCGCCCAGCGCCCAACGCCCAGCGCCCAATGGTTAACCCCTCCGCGTCTAGCGCCCAGCGCCCAGTAACTTAAAACACCTCGAAACCCCCTAACGGAACGAAGACTTGCCGTATTTTAGTTTTCTCGTTGCACCATTCCATCCATCGTCTGAGCGCTGTGCGCACCTGAAGAACTAGCGGGACAGCGTTGTAAACAACGCAGTATGCCTAGAATGCCTTAGCGAACTCCAACTAGCCAGACTGTATAATTGCCTCGAGAAAATGGTAGATGGAGGAGATGCGTTTATTTTCTCTGGTCACTCCTTGGGCTGGGCTTTCCAGTTATCTTGTCATCGCCCTTCCTGCCTGTTGTGTGCAATGAGTTGTGCCTTCCTTCTTGCACACTAATTGCCTTTGGTCTCTTTTTGTTTGGGCAGCGGGCAGCGCGCCTCGCGCGATGACCATTCTTTCTCCTCCCTCCCTCCCTGTCCGTCCACTACCAACGTATTTCATACGGGCGCTCAACCAGAGATGACCAACGCATTATCGATCCGCCCGCCGGTCTACTATTGTCCCGCAGCAATATTACTTGTGTATAGTTGTGAACGCCTGAACGGCTCGTTGCCTTCTGCTCACATCAGGCAACAGTCGCTTGCGTTGACGTCGTCTTCATTTCTTACTACGGTAAGTATTCGTGTTGTCCCGTTCGGACGCGACGGCGACACGCGAACACGTTTTTCTGCTGATGCTTTCGATGGGTCAAACGTAGATTTACGTGCAAATAAATATAAAGTATGACGCTGACGCTTTTACTCAACGCAAGGAAAGAGAGAAAGCCGGAAAAATGGAGAGGTTATAATTGTGATCATCGATGATTAGTAACATAAACTAGTAATCATCATTGCTAATCATTAGTAATCATTACCATTATTGCTAATTATTATTACTTGGAACTCTTTTTACAAATAAGTAGAAAAGTCAGCGTCAGTCTTTTAGTGCAGTGCGACATGACATCCATCGATCCGCATCGATCGAGCGCTCGTTGTCCTCTGTCTCGCGCAAAAAGGAAAGCTGCTGAAAGTGTGCGTTTCGACGGGAATTCGACGATTCGACTTTGTCTGGAGTCATGCAGCTATTCTGGACTGTCTGCATTGTTTGCTTCAGCTCCTCGGTAGGATACATGTGATGACTGAATAAAAATATGCTGGGAGAAGACAAAGGCCGTACTCTCTTTTTCTGATTTTTAGACATATGCTCAAGTGAAGCCGCCCGGCTATCGACTGATTGAAAGGCCGACAGATGTGAAGGAGTTCAAGAAGCTGTTGCGCACCAAAAATAACGTTCTTGTCCTGTTCAGCAACGGTGGAGGTGTGAGCTAAGTTATGATGCTGGCAGTGTCATTTATTCATGCTGATTTCACCAGACGTAAATCCGTAACGTCCGTAAAAACGTATCTAGGAGTGAACGGTTGTTAGCGGTGTGCTATGTACTGTGCTCCTAGATACGCATTACGGATTTACGGACGGACGTGTGGCGAACGCGGCATGATCCTAATTCCTCTGTCATGAAATTATCAATACTGTGCATGAACTGAATGATAGATGGAATATTTGTTATTGTAGAAGGTTCATCTGCAGCTAAACCGTGGATTCCTGTGTTGGCTGAGGCTGCGGACTCTGCGTATGGACAAGGCACAGTTGCCTTCGTAGATTGCAGGTACCTACTGTTTACACAAACAAACATCACCCACGCCACCTTGTAGCATAGCCTCTATGCCTTTTAGATACGCTTGTGTAAGGGTACACAGTGACGTATACATGTACGTATATTGTGTAAGGCTATTTTAGCTTGGAGGAAGAGAGGAAGTTATGCAAGAAATTCAAAGTGTCTCCGGCTCCTGTACTACTCAAGCATTACCAGTAAGAGCAGAAATACTATTCAGTTACACTACATTTAGTTGGGAGACAGGGTGAGCCAAACCCATGGCTTCTGCATCAAATCAATGGATGGATGGTGTTTGTGTCTTTTCTAGCAATGGGGAATTCAACAAGGATTACGATAGACTGCAGAGTAGCGCGAGTGTTGTGAATTTCTTACGAGATCCCAAAGGTGACATACCTTGGGAAGAAGAGGCCACTGCAAAGGACGTTGTCCACTTAGCCAATGGAGAGGTGAGGCACTCTCCTCATCCCACCTTCGTACGCATGCATGGGATGTTTCAGCTGAGAGCAACCTCGCAGGAGAATAATAGGGGAAAACTCAAGCGCTTCTGTATCTTGGGGACATTCCATTATGGAACTCTTGCTGATGAATGCTGGTCCAATTTATGTGGCACATTCACATGGGAGAGCTGTGCGTACGCTCGTCCATGACTCGACACATGCAACTGCACGCACATGCACGCTCAGCGCATAACCTTCCAGTGTGAATGCGCCATTAGACGGACCATTTCTTATTCACTGCCCAAATTACTCGCCATACTATCCTGCTCAAATCTGTTCTTTTTGTATGCAGGGTGGGTGTAGTGTTGTATTAGGTACGTTGGTTTGTGTTTTGTGTAGGAAATGAAGACATTGCTCAAGAAAGAGAAGGTGCCAATCCTGGTCATGTTCTATGCTCCATGTACGTACTGTACGTATTAGCCCAAGTAGGCTATTCTTGACTCTTGTATATTCATTCAGTAGGTCTACATAGTATTCTTCTCCACTTGTTGGCCGTTTGCGTATGTGTGGTGCTACTTATGGAATTTTTCTTCCATTTCAGGGTGCGGATTTTGCAAGCGGCTTAAACCGGATTATGCTGCTGCTGCGTCTGAACTGAAAGGATCAGGGGTAAATAAACAGTAAGCAATCGCAAACAGAGGCTTCGCCGCCAGTTTTGTATGAACAGACTCTATTCTATACTATGCACGGACGTATACGTACACGCACGCATGGCATGCTTCATTTGTTAGTAAAGTACCTGTGTGCTGCAATGCAATAGTGGTGACCTTGCTGCTATGCTTTCTGCTCGATTATTGTTCATTCACCCACCTGTTGAATAATATGCTTCTATGTCTGCACAGGTTTTGGCTGCGATGGACGTAGATAGGCCGGAAAATACTGATGTGCAGCTCCAGTTCAATATTACGGGATTTCCTACGCTGCTATATTTTGAGTAAGCGTTAGCTCACTCGCCACATAATAGTGTTGTCGCTCGCTACATCGTCGCTGTATGTTTATTTTACTACTGCGCATGTACGTACACGTACACATGTAGGGTGACATCTGTGACAAGGGAGCCGGAGCGGTTTTCCATCTGCTCGCTTTGATGTTGTTACACTAATGCACAGCAATGGTGCGTACTGCGTGAACATGTATGCTGTGTACGTACAGATTGGTGTGTATTTTCAGGGGCAATTTTGTGAATTTTGATGCGCTTTTTAGGCGGGGCAAGCTGAAATTCAATTACGGCGGCGAAAGTAACAAGGAAGGCCTGATTAGCTGGATGCAGAAGTGAGCTACCGCCCACTTTTCCGGCATACTGTACTGTATGTCTATAGAATTTTGAAGGGGAAGTTTCTGTTGTATGTAGCCCGGGACCGCCGAAGGAGAAGGAACCGGAGACAACCTGGAAAGACGAGGTTTCAGATGTGGTGCATCTCACCGATTCCACATTTCACCAGCATATCGCCGACAATCCCTCTGTGCTGGTGATGTTCTACGCACCCTGTACGTTCATTAAGTTACTATCACAATCGGGATCTCATTCTGTTGTGCTCGTTTATGCCTTGGATTGCATGCATGCATATTATACGCACTCCGTATATACTATGTCTATAGTAACAAACTGCGTACGTATGGCATTAGCAACCGAGTTGTGCTTAGATTAGAGTCCAGTAAGCGAGAGTGATCGGGTTCGATTCCCGTTTGATCAAATTTCTCTTCATGTCCACTGCTCTTTTTGCAACCCGGCAATTCGTCATTCAGATTGTTATCCTGCCTGTCCGTACGTATGTATGGGAGGGAGCGTTATTGCAGGGTGCGGTCATTGCAAGGCGATGAAACCCGACTACACGAAAGCTGCTGCCCGTTTGAAAGAGGAGGAGGTGCAGGGTGTCATTGCGGCCGTGGACGCGACGGAAGAGAAGAGCGTGGCGGCGGAGTTCGAGATCAAAGGATTCCCCACTGTCAAGTACTTCAAGGACGGAAAATTCGCCTGGGATGTGCAGGAGAGATGGCTAGAGGCGTTGGTCGACTTTATGAAAGAGTAAGATAGGATGGGGGAACTTTGGACCATGTTGTTGGGCAGAAAAATGACCACGATCACGATGTCGGGTGTTTGGAGAGATGTTGTTAGCCGTTATTATGCCGGCCTGTTTTCAGCCCTCAAGAGCCGCCGCCTCCTGAACCTTCGTGGCAGGAGCAACCGGGACACGTGCACCATTTGACTGAGCAGAATTTCAAAACGGAGTTGAAGAAAAAGAAGCACGCGCTGGTCATGTTCTACGCGCCCTGTAAGCAAACAATAACAAAGCACACCCACACAAGCGCTACTGTTCTTTTCTGTGAGCGAATTTGGGGCACATGTAATCTGGTTGACCCACAGATAGCAGAGCAGACGTGCCAATTTACTCGCACCGAATTCGTCGGTCTTACGCGTTGAGGCATAGGAAGGAGCCGACGAATATTGCTACGATTTTCTGTGCGTCAACATGTACTCAAAGGCCGTCGAGCTCTTTACGAGTAAGTTGGCTTGTCTGATTTCGGCTTTTGATTGGACAGAGTATACTGTGCTCCTTGATAATAATGTAATTAATTATCTGTGTGTCTGGATATCGTCTCGAATGCTGATTTGACTACGTGCAGGGTGTGGCCACTGCAAAGCGGCGAAACCTCATTTCACGGCTGCGGCTGACACCTTTAAGGAGGAGCAAAAAGTAGGCAGCTTGCTATGGCCGACAAGACAAACCCACGACATATTATAGGGACTGTGGCAGTTTTGTTGCAGGTAATGTTTGCCGCCGTTGACTGTACAGAAGAGCGTGAACTCTGTTCGGAGTACAGTGTACAAGGCTTTCCCACTGTCGTCTATTTCAACTACCTCAAGAAAACCGAGCCCTATTCTGGAGGCAGGCAGGTACATCTACATACGTACTCAACTGTCAACAGTTTCAGTTGTCTCGTGACTCTTTCTTCAACTCTGCCCTCCACATGTTATTGTTGACGTACATTATTCAGTGTATGAGCTGCTGGCTTGTGGGTTTTCAGCAGAACGATTTCGAGTCCTTCATATCCAAGGTTTCAGGAGTGGCAGCTGACCATGGCAACACTCAGGAAAAGTACGTAGCTCTTGTGTTGTGGAGTAATAGTCGGATATTGGAAACCGAGAAGGAAAGCAAACCGTGGACCTCTCGCGTTTCAGGCGAGCGCCCTAACAATTGGATTGAACAGCACACCTAAGATGACCTCAGTCACACAATTTCCCCTTTTCTTTCAGCATGACATTATCCCCACTAAAGGGCTCTTGCTACTACTGCACTGTGCCTCTTGTGTCAGCTGCATATTATGTGCCGTAGCAAAGCAATCGTGACCGACGTTTGCTACATTTATCGGATGTATTTTCCACCCACGTGATGGCGCGTTCACCAGACGTCCGTTACGTCCGTCAAATCCGTAAAACGTATCCAGGAGTACACGGTTGTTTGCGGTGTGCCATGTACTCCGTTACATCCGTTAGATACATCCGTTACGGATTTGACGGACGGACGTGACGGACGTCTGGTGAACGCGCCATCAATCCGATCATCCTCTTTTGTTTTTTTGTAGAATTCCCGACGAGCACACACCTGCCGCGACTCCGGCGAAGAAGGAATCCTTTTTCGACGGGGACAAAGTGCAACTGCTGACTCCCTCCACTTTCCACGCTTTCCTCTCCTCCCACCAGAGGGCGCTGCTCATGTTTTTCGCCCCCTGGTGCGGACATTGTAAACGGGCCAAGCCGGAATTTGCAGCCGCAGCCGTGGAACTGGGCGAAAATGAGGAGGGAAAACTGGCGGCGTTGGATTGTGCGGATGAACTAAATCGAGGTGAGCGAACATAGTTAGTAGCGCGCTACACACGTGGTGAGTAAACTAAACTCAGGGTGAATTCACGGTAGTTTGAACTTCGAGTTTCATTTTTTTTGTGAAGAAAATCCTCACTTGCTCCCACGCGCGAAATTTTTCTCACGTGTTCACACGTGGTCAAACTCACGGTGAATTCACCGGCATCCCTATGCTTCATCGCATACTTACGGGGAATTCACGAAAACTCACCTCGTGTGTAGCGCACTAGTAAGTGGGATTGAATACACAAGCTTCCTTCTTCCCCTTCTTTGTGGAACTAACTATTTTCTTGTGGGAGGCCTCCCTATGTACGTACTTTCCGATTGAGACAAGAGAGTGCAGCGGTTTCGTGATTGCAGACTTGTGTGAGCAGCAAGACGTCAAGGGCTATCCGACCTTTCTCTACTATGAGAAAGGAAAGAAAGTCGAAAAGTATACTGGCGAGCGGAACAAGGATGGATTTCTGGCGAAGATTAGGGGGAAAATGCCGGAGAAAAGGTTTGCTGCTTACGTACGACAATTAGTGCATCCTTTGCGAGTACGTACACTATACGTACTGTAGTGGTGTGCTTATGCGAATGTAGGTCGGCTGCTTCGGATGAGGAGTTGGACTTTGATCCAGCGGTGAGTCGTCTCTCCTCTGCGACTTTCCAGTCGAGGCTGAGGGATGTGAAGCAGTCGCTGGTGATGTTCTACGCTCCCTGGTGTGGACACTGCAAGCGAGCAAAGGCCGACTTCTCAGCCGCCGCCGCTGCCTTGAAGTCGGATGCGAGTAAACTTCTGGCCGCTGTCGACTGCACGCGCAGCGAAAACAAAGGTAAGAGATCTGAGACAGACGCATGCCTACGTATGCTTGCTCCTATCCACCACATGCAGTACGGCGATTGGGTTGGTCGATGGCGACCCCGCGGTATTTAGTGAAAGTTTGGATCGGTGCCTCTGAGGTCGTCGACGTCATTTGTTGTCGATTATTCTTTTCGCTCGCTCCTTTTCCGCTTCAAGATGATTGAACAAGGTCGACGACCCCGCAGACACCGATCCAAACTTTCACTAAATACCGCCGCGATTTCGCCATCTACGAACCCAATCGCCTTACTGCATGTGGTGGATAGTCTGGTCAGGAAGAGTTGGCTTTTACATTCATGGCGCGTTGCATAAATAGATTCACATTTTGTCCGTGCTTCATGTACTCCCATTTAGTAGAAGTACATGCAAACTACGAAGTACGACTAAGTAACGCGATCTTTGTTCTTTAGAATGTGCCAGCATCTATCTATCACGTACGCTTTGTGCACTTGTTCATTTATCCGAGGCAAGCGCGTATTCATCGTTCGTTTTCGTTCGGGACAGTCGCAACTTTTTATTAGGACGTTCACTGTGTGAACTATGTGCTAATGCAATAGGCGACGGCGGTTGCGTTGTCGATGTAGGGTACCGTATTTTTGGGTGTATATCCAGACGTGGGCACGGTTTTGAGGGTGGGGGTCTGTCAGTGGGGGTATGCAGGAGGTCAAAAGTGGGGGGGTGTTGCGTACCCCCACCCAAAAAAATTTTTTTGGCCACGTACCCCCAGATTTTTTACGTACCCCCAAGAAAAAAACCTCACGTACCCCCAGCATATTTACGTACCCCCAACTGTAAATGGTGTACTACATAACCCCACAAAGTCTATATCTATCCCCAGAAAACAAGCTTAATTAGTAAAAAGTTTTTTTTCTCTCTATAGGTATATTATTTTTACTTAGATTTTAGGGTTTATTTATGTTTTGTTTTTTTTTCTTTTTCATTGTTTGATGGTTTTTATTTGATTTTATAATTTTTTATGTTTCCTGGTTAATTCTTTATTTCATGGTTTATGGTTCTGTTTCAGCCACGATTAGCTTAACTTCAGGTAAATCGACACTTTCACTGTCGTGAAGAGTGACGGGCTCAGCCGCGGTTAGCTTCACTTCAGGTAAATCGACACTTTCACTGTCGTGAAGAGTGACGGGCTCAGCCGCGGTTAGCTTCACTTCAGGTAAATCGACACTTTCACTGTCGTGAAGAGTGACGGGCTCAGCCGCGGTTAGCTTCACTTCAGGTAAATCGACACTTTCACTGTCGTGAAGAGTGACGGGCTCAGCCGCGGTTAGCTTCACTTCAGGTAAATCGACACTTTCACTGTCGTGAAGAGTGACGGGCTCAGCCACGGTTAGCTTCCATTTGCATGACAGGGTTGTACTTTTTCACTATTGCAAAAGAGATAAGCTGAACTGAACCATTGTTTGCTTGCTAATTCAAGGTAGTTTTTATTTTTTTCACTGCACTGGCATAAAACAGATGGACACAAGTGTACTACTTTCTCCTTTATGGTAGGTTTCTATTACTGCGTGTTTCTGGCTACTCACTCAGAATGATTTTTCTTCAAATGAAATTTTTGTTTTCTCTGCATGAAAAATATCAAATCAAGCGATTACTCTTCTCACAGTGACAAATTTTTATTTTTGTGACAAAAATAACGCACTGCAGTTGTCAATATTTTCAACTTAAAACGCCAGCTTCGGGCAGCTTCGCTGCCCTCGCTGGCTGGCTATGGATGTTTTCATAAATTCTTTGGTGCAGTATTCATTAACCATTTTTGTACCTGTACCTGCTCTTGTTGTATTATCACTACATCTACTATTCATCTTCCTCAAGTAACTGTACCACTTATCTTTTCTACTCTCAGCTTTGGTCAGAACCTGCCACTTGTTGCTAGTATTCCTTCCTCTCATCATTCAAAAATATACGTCACACAAAGATTATCATTTTTTAAAGTAATTCAGGTGTTATTTGCTCACAATATTTCTAATGTACTCTCATTTCTGCCTGTATATTTCTTTTCTACTCAATCACTTAGTGATTTTACATAATCCATAATTTCTGATCAAGATCTTGATATCAAATGAACTTTGGGCAATATCAAAGGATCGGGCACCCTTTTGAGCAATCTCAACTGATCGGGCACCCTTTCCGGCAATCTCAACTGATCGGGCACCTTCAGGCAATCTCAACTGATTGGGCACCCTTTCGGGCAATCTCAACTGATCGGGCACCCTTTCGGGCAATCTCAACAGATCAGGCACCCTTTCGGGCAATATCAAATGATCAGGCACCCTTTCGGGCAAATCAAATGATCAAGCACTCCTCAGGCAATATAAAATCATTAGAGACACACTTTCCAGAAAAACTTTTTGGTAACTTTCAACTTCCTGTGATAATACATGTTCTCTAATAATTCATATCAAACTGAAATTTTAACAGTACTTCAATACTAATCTCCAGATGATCATAACTCAATCAAGTTCCTCAAAACTCCAAAATGCATAAAATCACAAATAGATTCTATTCCATTCTATTCTGAGATTCTAACAGATTCTATTCCATTCTATTCCATTCCTGTGATAATACATGTTCTCTTATAATTCATATTCATATCAAACTGAAATATTAACAGTCCTTCAATACTAACCTCCAGATGATCATAACTCAATCAAGTTCCTCAAAACTCCAAAATGCATAAAATCAAAAATAGATTCTATTCCATTCCATTCTATTCTATTCTGAGTACCTCACCTCTCCTGACTTCACACTAGAACCACATATTGCATATTCCACATATTTCTAACAAATAAATACACATGCAAAAAATTTACAACAAAAAACAACCTGTACATACATACATACATACATACATACATACATACATACATACATAACATACACATATAGGTACATAAATGCATATATAACAAATGAATACAGTACACAATCGAAACTTTCACTAAATACCATGTGGCTTCTATTAACCAACCTAATCAAAATACTGCAACTCATCCATATATCTATTTCACCTATATCTATACCTTCAAACCTGTACCTACTACTAAAGATATTAAGGTCTCACACCTTTGGCCCGTGGGCCCGTGCTCTTCCTTCTGAGTATTCGGGTGTTTTTTTTTTCTCCCTTTTCTCCTCTCTTCCTCCATTCGCTCGTTCGTCCTCTTGTTTTTCCTCCCCCCTTTCCCCCCCCCCCCCCCCCCCCCCCCCCCTTCTTTTTCCTATGCGGGGGCAACTGTCTTTGCTTGGACTCCTTTATAAATTCTGTCCAGGCCCTCCTGAGCCAAAGAAAGCGAGTGGAGAGGAGATCAAGATATCGATCGAGAGTTTTTTTCACGATCTCTTTTTGGCGCGAAATAGCGCCCCTCTTCAGGCCCCCCCCCCGTCGCGCTTCTCTTTATTGAAAAGATATTTTTTTTACGCTTTTTTTTCTTGGATTTTCGTGGAGGGGGCGTGTAGAGGGGCGCCAGTGGCCGCTCGTTCCTCTCCTCTCGACGCGTCGTATGGTGTGCCGCCTGTTGTGGAATAACCCCCAGTGGTTCCTTCGGAACCCCCAAATCGCGTGTTTTTTGTGGTGTTCCTCGGCGTGTCGTTCCGCGCCCAATACAAGATCTTTGGCGCTGCCGTGTGGTGTACGTGTAGGGGAAGAAGATATTTTTTCCCCTTTTTGCCGGTTCCTTTTTTCTTTGCGTAGAACGGCTACCACCAAGCCTCAAAGTTGGCCCCCAAACTATTGCGTGAGGCCTTAAAACCTGTACCTATAGTTTACCTGTATCTCAATTTTATCCTGTACATACTAACTCAACCTGTATTACCAACCTTATCTTAATATTCAACAAATCTTTTACCTATACACCAATTTAACCTGTATCTATACCTTCAACCTGTACCTACACTACCTAAAGCATACCCTCAAACTGTATATACATATACATATTCTACAAACACAGGCTAAACCTGTACTACTACAAAAATCAAAACCTGTACCTATAGTTTACCTGTATCTCAATTTTATCCTGTACATACTAACTCAACCTGTATTACCAACCTTATCTTAGTATTTGACAAATCTTTTACCTGTTCACTGATTTAACCTGTATCTATCTATACCTTCAACCGGTACCTACACATGCTAAACCTGTACTACTACAAAAATCAAACCTGTACCTATACTTTACCTGTATGTCAATTTTCACCTGTACATACTAGCTCAACCTGTATTACTAACATAACCTGTACCTACCTATACCTTCAAACCTGTACCTACACTACCTAAAGCGTACCCTTTGAAGTAGATATCTATATATTCTACCTACACATGCTAAACCTGTACTACTACAAAAATCAAAACCTGTACCTATACTTTACCTGTATGTAAATTTTCACCTGTACATACATACTAGCTCAACCTGTATTACTAACCTAACCTGTATCTATACCTTCAAACCTGTACCTACCTACACTACCTAAAGCATACCCTTTGAACTAAATATCTTCATATGCCACCTACACATGCTAAACCTGTACTACTACAAAAAACAAAACCTGTACAGTACCTATGCTTTACCTGTATGTAATTTTCCTAAGCTGTATCTATACCTTCAAACCTGTACCTACACTACCTAAAGCATACCCTTTGAACTAAATATCTACATATAGGGTAACATGGGGTGAACCCGCCCCCCTAAGCAGTTCTCTGGAACCAATGGCTGAACCAAAACAAAATCACATGGCATAATATACCTGGTTAGGCCTTAGTTAAACGTGCAAAGTACGGCTCTACTGCTGAACGTCTTTAGAGAGTTATGGCCAAATTCAGCTGTCGCTAAAACACGAGCCCTGGGGGGTGAACCCGCCCGCCTAAGGTTTAGGCCATTTTCAGGCTGACCAAGCTATATTTTTATGGCCGTTTTTTTCAAGATGGAAGCCAAGCTTATTTCCAACGCCAGTAATTAAAAAAATAACTGACTAAAATATTTCTGCCTGATGCATGAAGGGCACGAATGAGACAACTCTAGTGACAGCCCATCTCTTCAGTACTGGGGGTGAACCCGCCCACCCATGATTTTGGCTAATTTGAGGCTGCCCGGGCTATTCTGTACCATTCTGGCATGTTATAAAAGAAGCAGAAGCAATAACCATGAATAACAGCTACCAATTAGCCAAGTAGATAGTTTAGGTAGGTAACAAGTGGTATGAATGGGACTACTTTGCTGTAAACTAACCTTTCAGTACTGGGGGGTGAAGCCGCCCACCCATAAAATTTTAAGAAAATTTGCATGAACGTCTTTTCGCTTGAGAAATCGTAAGAAAATATTGTAAGATTAGCTGAACGCACTTTCCTATGTGATTGTGCACTGATATGACAGCTGCTTAGGATTGCAGTAGTTTGAGCTGATCAGGTGGGCGGGTTTACCCTATACTTTAGTACAGGAGTTGGGTGGGCGCATTTACCCCACTAAGTACTGAAATTGTTTTTTGCCATATCTCCAGTACCAGTGGGGCGAATTGGTTGAAACTTCGCCTGGGGGTAGGGCACTATGCCTCCTTGCCCCCCACATACCGGGTGTTCATTTATAACATACAGGGTGTTTTTGCGCAACATCTAAAGTTTGGTCATTTTCGACCTCTTGTTGAAAAACGTGAACCCGTGAGCTTGATGTTTCAACAAATGACATGCCAAATAGCTCATTTGAAAGAGGAGAGTTCAAGGAATCGATTGATATCCTAGTTGGTTCAATAGGTCCATTGGTTCTTGAGATACACAGCCCTGAACCCTTAGGCGGGCGGATTTACCCATGGGCGGGTTCACCCCATGTTACCCTACTGCCTACACATACTAAACCTGTACATAACATCACATAATTTTCCCGCATGACATGGACAACAACTGTAAAATAATGTAGGTGAAACACATCCTAGTTTATTCCCTTTTTCACAGCAAACCAACCAAATGAACCATACATACAGGTTAACCTCAACACATCTAACAACGAATTGTTTTCACCCTTTGCTAATGATGAACCAATAAATGAAACAACCGAACCCAAGATAAAACAATACAAAACTCTTCATGTATTGTACCAATAGCAAAGGAAAACAAACAATTTCTGTTAAACACATACTAAACAAATAAAATAAACATTTCTTACAAATTGAACCACAGAATCCACCATTGACCAATTGAAACTTGATAACCACCAGCTTCCAGATAATGACCACTAAAACTACATAACAATCAAACCCACAATACAACTGGACCATCCAACAAAGCAAACAATACACAGATTACCAACGATTGCGAAATCACATACTTACCAGACCACAAAAAGCACAAGACCTCACTCTGCGAACAAAACAACACACAATGACGAAACAGCCAGCAACCTGTACTGCTCACGCAAACTCCGCGCGCTTACGCAACATGACGTCATTTCACAACACACGCAGGCACTCGCCC
>JASAMW010002117.1:0-72443 GCA_030247985.1 Epsilonema sp. ZAB3_2 | reverse complement strand
TCCCAAGGTGAAGACGGATACGGGAATGAAGACGGAGGAGTTCGCGGGCGAAAGCGACGAAGCGCAGAAGACGCCGGCTATGCGTCGGTTAGAGGCGAAGGTAGAAGCGCTTACGACTACAGTACATTCGCTACATTCGCTCATTGCTGGGTCGGCAACTGGAGAGACGCGGCCACGCTCTGCATCTGTGGGCGCTGCATCGACGAGTGCGCACTCGACTCGAGAAGCAGAAATGGATGCTGGTGGTAGTGAGTTGGTACCGGTACGTCCGTCTACGAGTTCGGCAGCTGGAACCAGCAACGTACCCGAGGGCGTGGAGTTGTTTTTGGGAGAAGAGGGCATGGCCCGCTACGAGAGACTCCGCGGAATTTCCAGGAAGATGAAGGAGCCGCAGGTGAACAAGCCGAGGCGATGGGACCAGTGCGGCGTTACGCGGCTTGCTGCCAAAGAATTTTTCACGCAGTTCGAGACGTGGGCAGCTGTGAATCTTCATCTGCCGGAAGAGTGGGCGACGCAACTCCTGTCATTCTTCGACGGTACACCATACATGTGGCTTTGCGCAGAGAAGAATAGACTCGAAACAACCGGCGCTTTTACTTACAAGAAGCTAAAATCTTACGTTCTTGAAACTTGCACCACTGACACCGATACTAACCAGGCTCAACGTGATTTGGAGAATTTTTGCTGGTTGGACAAAGAAGACTTTCAGAAGATGACGGTTCGGCTGCGTATGTTGCACGCGATTGCCCACCCTACGATTTCGCAAGAAGTGGCGGACCCGTATATGAAAGTGCAGCTGTTGAATGTTCTGCCTGCGGATTGGCGTACCATTTTGGACACCGAGAAGTCGGCGAATAAGAACCAGACCTTCGCTCAGTTGGTTGCGCGCTGTCAGGAGATTGCTACGAACCAAGAAGGACTGAAGAAGATGCGAGCAGAAGAACGACGTCAGTATACGATGTACGGTGCATCAGTCCAAACCCCACAGGCCAGCGACTGGGGCGAAGGTGGTGATGAAGATGAGAAAGAACGCGACAAGAATGTCCTGGTGGATGAGTACGGCCAAGTCTACTACATGGCATCAGCAGCCCAGCAATTTTACGTGGCGCCTTTCAGCGGAAGAGAAGGCGGGCAGTCTTGGCGTAGTGGTTTCCAGCGAAACCGCGGATACAGCCAAGGCGGATTTCGGGGGAATCGACAGTCACAGAACTACGGCCAGCAAACTTCAACATCGGCGGCCTCTACTTCTACTACTACTACCTCTACAAATGAAAATGCGACGGCTGAAGCTAAGAATGGCAAGCCGGAAGAAGCGGCGCAGGCAGGATGCTACATCTGCGGCGACGTGCAGCATTTTCAACGTGACTGTCCGCAACGTCCACGTAGCCAGAGTTTTCATCAGAACTTCGGTGCGAATCGACGATTCTTCAGTGGTTGGCGAGGGAACGGAGGATCGCGGGGCGGCGCTAAACCCCAGGCCAAAGGCACCGTGCCCGCTACGTTTTTGAATATCATCCAAGAAGCTCCATCTCCATCGCTCGGGTGCCGGCGAGCGGCAGACATGGGAGAGGAAGAAGAAGACGAAGCTGCTGCACCACCGGGGGCTACAGCGAGCTTACCAGCTTTATTGGTGGCCTCTGGAGCGGATAAAGGCAGGAGCTCCCCTCTGTCTTCTGTGCAGATGTCTGCGAATGAACAAGGAGCAGTTGCGCCATCTGGTCCGTGCATCACTGATCATTTCACTGTAGCCGGATTGCAGATTGAAGGCATCATCGACACGGGGGCAGGCATGTCGGTGATTGGTCGATGCGTCATCAATGAGTTATTGGAGAAAGGCCTGCTGACAGAAGAGGAACTGAAGCTGCGATTGGTGCCGTTCAGCCGCCGTATGGTTGGGGCGAATGGAGTGCCGATAACGGGCTACAAATGGCAGGTGGCGCTGCCATTCTCTCGACGAAGACAGAAGAGAAAAATGACGGAGCTGGTAGCTGTGATCGACGACAATCCCTACTCCAATCTTCGCCTACTGCTGGGTACACCTACTATCACTACAATGAATTATCGACTACTCGACGACAATGGCGTGGATTTGTTTCGCAACGCCAAGCATCTACGACCACCTGGCTTTCAGCTGGAAGTTGGAGAAGCATGGGATGTCGCCGGGGGTGGACTGGCAGAATGGTGGGGATGGGTGGAGCAGCAGGCTGCCACTGCAGGCCAGAGTGCTCTGCCATCCAAAACAGCTACAATTACTAGACCAACGGGGAAGGAAGCACTGTGCCTGCTGGGATTGGAATCGCCGATTTCTACGGCCCCGCCAAAGAAGGTAGAAGCGCCACAGACCAACTACGATGTCCAGCTGTTGGCTGGTTCACAGAAAGTTCCTGCTTCGTTGGCAAGGACGCTGATGGCTCGTTTGATGCCGTGCTCTGAAGATGGTACAGTTCTGGCCCAGGATCCAGCGGCATCGATGGAGAAGGATACAAGGCTACATCATCAGCTGCAGAAAGGATTGGGCGTGGAATCTGGAATCATCGAGCGGGAAGGCCATAACCGACTGCTGTCAATCACCGTGCACAATGTCCAGGCCTGGCTGAGAACTGCACATCGACGAGTGAAGCTGGGAAGATTGGTGCCAGTGAACAGTTTCGACTACCACTGCGTTGCGCCGAAGGAGCCGGAGACGAAGACGGCGACTAAAGCTTCATCGTCGAAGGGACTATCTACATCGGGATAAAGGAAGACGTGCAGTTGGAAGGATACTAACTTTGTTTTTCCAGCTTGGGTTAACGCCAAGAACGTATTTACGCAGCGTCTATCTGGGGTCGTGCTATCGTCGTCGTCATTTGCTGTGCATCATCATGCAAAGCGAAAATGATGGCGATCAACAGGCCCAGCTGCACATCTCAACGGCTAACCTACGTACCTGCTGGAAGTATTGTATCGACTAACCCGATGACTGTTTGCTAGCTGAGCGTTGGAAGAAATGGAGATTACTACGATGCATGCCAGGAACGGGAATTTGGTTTCGCTGTGAACTGCACCGGAAGGAAGAAAGACCAGCAAGCTGCACATGAAGAATAGGTGTACGAAGAAGCGACAGAGAAGAAGAAGCGTACGGAGAGAAGCATAAGATTCCGGACCTTTGCTTGCCAGTCTACGCCTCCCAGAGTCAAACTACCTGCCGATTTCAATTTCAACCCCGTCAGCAGCCGTCAGTGAATACAGTACTACGTACGAATGTATCGCGCAGTATCTCACGAATTGCACGCTCGTGATATCTTGCGGCTTTATGTGCACTTTGTGACGGGGGCTCAACGACGCTCTTGTTATGGTCGACGGTTTCTGTTTCTCTTCTGCACCTGTCCTCCCTTTTCGCCTGTTGCCGTATTCTACGTCCAGTTTGGTCTCATCCATCACACCGTGCTTTTACCGTACCTACCTACCAGTTTCATAGCGCCTTCGTTTTTCCTGTCCGATGCTGCGACGTTTGCGCGGGTTCCTGTACGTATGCATCTGGTGCTGGCGTTAGACGGGAGCTCAAGAAAACGATGGATCAAACCGCTTCCGCTTGTTGCTCCATCGAGCACAGTATCAGCGGTGGTGGTAGGATAGGGGAGAATAGCAGCAACCATCACTACTAGCTGCCAGCGGTTCACACATGAAGACAGAACATGAAGATTATCACACATGAAGATTATCTACTACAGTATGCGGCAAGCACCACAGTTTCCTGACTGCTCTCTACGGTACCTTCGCTTTTTACTCGTCCAATCTGCTGGCGGCATTTTATTTTTCGCCATTTTTTTATGTACCGGCGCAACCTTGTTTTGCCATTATCAACGGTACCTACCTACCTATGTATTGTGCGTATACGTACTGTAAACAGTATTAGCGTAATTTATGTACTGTATTACCAGTTTAGTCGGTTACTTATCACCCTATTAGTAATATCATTATCATCATAGTTTTTTTTAGTAGATTTTTGTAGTAGTATATTATTAGTACGGTATTAGTAGAGTAGTATTTTATTATTTGTATTTTATTGGTATTTTATTATTTATTACTATTTATTTATGGTAGTATTTTCGTACTCAGTACTATTCGGAGTACTGTAATATTTTGTGTTCGTAATTATTATTATTATTTATTTATTTATTATTATTATCGTATTACGACCACACATACCACACCTCAATCAATTATTTATTTTGTGTATGTTATTTTAATCCAATTTTTAGTGTAGTATTTTTATTTATCAAGTGTTATTTTTGTTTATTTACATTTATGTGCACCGCCACCATACCACCATACTGTACGAAATCAAACATATTTTGCTGCTATTTATTTATTAGTTTTACTGTATGTGTACTATGTATATTTTCTTGATCCTTTTTTGTGTCGACCATATATTCCAGCGGTCGAGAATTTGTAATTTGGTTTTTGGTATTGTATTTTTATTGTAATTTGTGTATTTTTTTCCTGCTTCTTTTTGGGCTCTACGCTGGGTGAATGGTTTAAGCCTGAAGGCAGAATCTGGATGGGTGAAGAAGCTGAAGGAGCGCACAGCTTGGCCACACTTCACTTGGCTGAAGTTTGAACTAGGAAGCAGTTAGGCATCGCTGAAAGAACCGCAGGGATGGGTGCGAGCATGGAGCGACTACTTCGACCCATGAACTTGAAGGTTGATCCTGTCAACTGGAACAGATGTGCCAGTATCAAGTGCTGCGTGCAGTATCTCCTTTCTTCATCTTCACTAGCAGTCAGTTTCCTTTGCAGTTCGGTGTTTTACTACATATACATTCTTCGTTTTTTCACCCACGCCACAACCCACCATGCAACTCCACATCGCCAGCTTGAGACCAGGGTAGCTAAGAAATGCCAGTGGGCGGGCACCACATCCGTTCATCTCGGCTTCCACTACGTTCGCTGCTCTCTACGTGGCCACTGGCAGCTCAGGGTGGTGAGATGGCCATCGTCATTTCGCCAGCCACCCTGAGTGCCCCCAGTTGGTCTAGCTAGCGGACCACTGCGCGAGAAAACGGACAATGAGGATGCTTGCCACCTTCGCCCCTGGTTCAGGTCGATAAGTATCCCAGTTGGTCAAGTCTGCGGGCCAGGTGGAATATCCCAGTTGGTCCAGTGGTCAGGATAGACAGCTTTCACCCACTTCAGCCCGAATTCGTCATCAAGGGACGATGAAGATCCGGACTGGGGGACCATGTCGGGATGGCCCTCCAGAGGACTCAAATGCCAGCTGGGAGTCCTACTGCAATTCCGGGAGTCCTACTGCAATTCTAGATGTCCATACCTATCTTCGACAATGCGTATATCCAGTAGGCGGCGACGCAGACGCGACATGGCCAATTTGCATTGGCCATGACTTTGTGATCAGCCTGGTGATTTGGTCTTTCGACCGCGACAAACGAACGATCTCTCTTTCTATCTATCTTCTTGCCTTGTGCTCCGCTCGAGGGCGGTTGTGTGTGTGCGGTGCGGTGCGTGTGCCTTTTACTTTCTTGTTTCCTTCTGGTCATATTTCGTATCTATTTCATCATGTTATCTTTTATGTAGTTTTCTCATAAAAGTACAAGTATTTCGTATCACGAATCGGAGAGAATCAGTCAGTCGATCGGGTACAGTCCTCATACTGTTCCATTGGTCTTGCTGGTAAATCTCGTGCTGCAATTCAAACAAACAAACAAAGTCAGCTACGTATGTTACGTATCTTTATGGTTTTATTCTAGTGTCTATCAAGCCAAAAGCTATAAACTAGGGTGCTGGCCTACCTACACTGCAATTGACGTCCACACGTCAAGTTCTTTCGCTATGTGGATTGCTCTGAGGCACTTTGAACAAAATTGGCAGGGTTTGATAGCAAGTTATGCCAGAAAAAATGTGCCGAATTTGCTTATTTGGGGGAAAAGTCCATAGAAATTGGGGGCAAGAGAATGTAGCTGTTTTGACCCAGTTCTAATTGAACTAGAATCATGAAATTTTGCCTGCGTCTAAGTTGAAGCCTTGGCTACATAATGAAACAAGCTTTATTTTAAAAAGTTATATAATTTTTGTATTAGGTTAGAGATTTTTTCCTTTGTATAGGTATATGTTTTATTAGGTATAGAATTTTTTCCTTTGTATAGGTATATTTTATTTGTACTTGGTAGATTGGTTTTTTATTGGTGTGGCAAAGATGTGCTCAAATGTGGTTTGTTCCCTGTTTCGTTTTGACAGATTGGCACTTTCAATGAAAGTGATGTGCTCAGCCGCGGTTTGCTTGTTGTTTTATGATAGGTATATGCGTTTCTTCACTGGTGTGAAAAGATGAGCTCAAGTGTGGTTTGTTCCCTGTTTCGTTTTGGTAGATTGGCACTTTCACTGGCGTGAAAATGATGTGCTCAGCCGCGGTTTGCTTGTTGTTTCATGATAGGTATATTGGTTTTTTCACTGGCGTGAAAAAGATGAGCTCAGGTGTGGTTTGCTTGCTGTTTCGTTTTGGTAGATTGCCATTTTCACTGGCGTGAAAATAATGTGCTCAGCTGTGGTTTACTTCCCGTTTCATGACAGGTATATCAGTTTTTTCACTGGCGTGAAAAATATGGGCTCAGCTTACTTTGCTTGCTCTTTCAGATAGGTATTACTTTCAGACACAGTATACTTTTCGCAGTTTGATTTATGCTTATGGTTGATTTCTATTTTATTAGTGTTTTTTTCACACACCTCTTAAGAAAGGTTTTCTGTAGCGGTTGCATAGTACGTGGAAGGGGGGTACTTTTTGTAAATCGAGATAATATGCCTATCGGATTCCCCATCAAAAACTGCATATGTAGATGAAGTTTTAGGAAAAAATTTGTTCAGGCATCATCGAGATATTCATGGGTAAAGGTGGGCAGGTCGCATTTTTGCCGTTTTTCAACGTTTTTAGCCATATTTCAGCAACCGCAGGGCTTAGAGAGCTACAATTTGGCGTGCGAAAAGATCCCATAGGGTCCCAAGTCTGGACCAATTTTGAGCCCAATCGGCCACCTGTTTGGCGAGATATAGCGTCACAAAGTGCATTTCTGCATATTTTGCACCTGTTGCAAATTTAGTTTTTTGAATACCACGGCGCGAATACATGCCCTGCACGGGGTAAAATTTTGACAGCAAGTAGAGAAGGGTTAGGCCTAAAAACTTTAGTACTACCGCAAAAAATCTCTATAATTGGAATTGGGACTACAGTCCTCTCGAATAGTGAAAAATACAGCAAAAATTTTCCCGCCTTTTTTATTTTTCAAGATAAATGAGCAATACCACTGAAACTTTTTCCTCGTAAGTAGCCTATCTTATGTAGAATTTGATGTAGATTTCAAAAATAAAATTGTTTTTCCCAAAAAATTTAACCCCTAGCATATAATTGTGCAAAAGTAGTATATTTTTGTGAATTTTGGGTAAGGGTTAAATATTTTGGGAAAAACAATTTTTATTTTTGAAATCTACGTCAAATTCTACATAAGATAGGCTACTTACGAGGAAAAAATTTCAGTGGTATTGCTCATTTATCTTGAAAAATAAAAAAGGCGGGAAAATTTTTGCTGCATTTTTCACTATTCGAGAGGACTGTAGTCCCAATTCCAATTATAGAGATTTTTTGCGGTAGTACTAAAGTTTTTAGGCCTAACCCTTCTCTACTTGCTGTCAAAATTTTACCCCGTGCAGGGCATGTATTCGCGCCGTGGTATTCAAAAAACTAAATTTGCAACAGGTGCAAAATATACAGAAATGCACTTTGTGACGCTATATCTCGCCACACAGGTGGCCGATTGGGCTCAAAATTGGTCCAAACTTGGGTCCCTAGGGGATGTATGTGTGTACCAAATTGTAGCCCTCTAAGCCCTTCGGTTGCTGACATATGGCTAAAAACGTTGAAAAACGGCAAAAATGCGACCTGCCCACCTTTACCCTTGACTATCTCGGTGTTGCCTGAACAAATTTTTTCCTAAAACTTCATCTACATATGCAGTTTTTGATGGGGAATCCGATAGGCATATTATCTCGATTCACAAAAAGTACCCCCCTTCCACCTATACTACAGGCTACTCTCAATCCTTACAGAAAACGTCTCTTAACTTTTTGTGTAGTATTTATTTTTTACTGCATGAAAAATACAAAATCAGATGGGTTATTTTCTCACAGTAACAACTTTTAAATTTTTATTGTTCTGACCAAATAACACAGTGCATTTGTTCAAATTGGGAATAGGTAAATCTTTTTACTCAGCATGCCAGCTTCGGGCAGCTTCGCTGCCTCGCTGGCATTGGTATATAGAAAATGGTAATTTCAGGCATAAGTTTATGTTTATGACCTTTCGACAATAGTTCACATTTATATATTTCAGGGAACAGTTCATTCTATGTCTCCTTTGGGCAATAGCTCATGACATTTCTCTTTCAGGCAATAGTTAATAATTAGTATCTCTTCTGATAAAAAGTTGTAGAGTTTGATAATGGTACATTCATTCTTGTAGCAGCAGGTTCTTTCTTTGAAAGTACTTCCCAACTTCTCTAGTAATTGCTATTCCTTCAATATTCCCAAACATACAAAAAGTTTAACCATACTTGCATATATTTACCTTGTATATATTTAACCTGTATATATTTAACCTGTATCTATTGAACCTTTACCAATCCATTCAACCTGTATCTGGTCAACCTACATCTGCTCAACCTGTATATATTTATCACCCTGCAGGTGTCTTCTGTAACCTCTATCTCATAAAACTTGAGTTAAAGCAACATTTTTCTAACTGTTCCGTCAATTTTCAAAGTACATTTTGTTACATTTCTTTAGTTTCTTCTTCATTTATACTGGTTAACACCTTTTCAGGCAGTATCAAAGAATTATACACCCTTTCGGGCAAAATCAAAGAGGTATACACCCTTTCGGGCAGAATCAAAGAGTCACACCCTTTCGGGCAAAGTCAAAGAGTTATACACCCTTTCGGGCAGAATCAAAGAGTCAGACTCCCTTGCAGGCTAGAGTAAATTTTTTAACTTATCATCAGTAATTGTTGCGACTTTCTTAAAGTAGAATGTATATCTATAAAACAGACAATTCAACAATATTTTTCTTTCAATCTCTCAAAATGCAATTCTCCAATTTCATACAAGTACTAAACTTATGTCAAAAGTAGCATCTATTCCACAACTAAAAACTTCTCCCACTTTAACACTAGAAACACATATTCCAAGCTTGACTTTCCTATGTAATGACATATTAAACCTGCAACTACTACACCTGCATATATTAACCTGTATATATTTAACCTGTATATATTTAACCTGTATCTATTCAACTTGTACCTATTCAACCTGTATGTACCTGCTCAAGCTGTACCTATTCAACCTGTTACTACTAAACCTGTATTTATTCAACCTGTACCTGCGTAACACATACATACCCTGAGGAGGCATCATTGGTGACAACATGAACAGATTTGTTGTCTATTTTGTTGTTGGTTATTTTCTGTTCACATATGGGTGTTGTCAGTTTGTTGATGAACAGACAAACTGACAACAAAATGGACAACAAACTGACAATGAACCAACAAATGGACAACAAACTGACAATGAACCAACAAATGGACAACAAACTGACAAAACCCATAATGGACAACAAACCAACAACAAATGGACAACAAATCTGTTTCGTGTTGTCAACAATGACACCTCCTTGGGGTATGTGTTAACCTGTATAAAAACCTATAACCTGTATAATATACAGGTTAACCTGAATATTATGTAACCTGTGTGTATAACCTGTATAATATACAGGTTATAGGTATACATACAGGTTAAGGTATACAGGTTAAGGTATATATATATACAGGTTAAGATATACATACAGGTTGTATTATATACCTGTATGTACACCTATTCAACCTCACCTACTGAACCTGTATCTATACAACCTGCACCTACCATACATATTCAATGAGTACAACCTGTATCTATTCAACCTGTAACTACTAAACCTGTATCTATTATTCAACCTGTGCAACCTGTACCTATTGAACCTGTAGTATACATTTTCAACCCTACCCTAGGCTTATTCTTCAAGCTATAGTACATAACTAAAGACACTACACAACTTCTTCAAAACACACCAAATAACAAACAGCTGAGGTAATGCAGGGAAAACACATACAGGTTTATTTGGGTAATGGCAATATGCCACAGAAGTTTTTCCTGCATTATTCCAATACATGTAACAAATAATTGTTTTCAACAAATGAAAGAATGCAAATAATTTAAATTTGGAAAAAATTACACTTACCAGTTCAATGAGCATGAATCCAACCACTGACCACCACTATAACCTCAAGATATTGACCACAATCTTCCAAGCTACAGCCTTCACAAAAGCAAATATTAATCTAACCACAGAATGTAGTTGAAGCATCCAACAACACAAACAGTACTCTCATTACCAATGATTGCGAAATCATACAACATACTTTCCCTCACACATCATTGCAGACAACCTCACACACCCAAAGAAAGAACAAACAATAAACCTGTATCACTCAACCAATGCCCACCACAGGATTGCGCAACATGACGTCATTTTACGTCACACACTACCACTGCTCCACGCGCGCCTACGCGCTCACTCATATACAGGTTAAACCACGCCCCCGTGATGCTCATTGGCTACCTGCACTCTCAGTACACTTTAACCTGTATAATTCAGGCACTTCAACTCAAACTATATATGGACGTTTTAGCACTTTTACCTTCTTGAGCCCGTAGCTCAGAGGTAGAGTGCGCGTTTTCCACTCCCACGAGTATACAGGTAAAGGCAACATATACAGGTTAAAACAATATACAGGTAAAGTCTAAAAATTTTTCAACCAACATTCACGCTGCCACCTTCATAAGGATGATTTGTCCATTCTACCCGCTTCGGCCCTATGGCGCAGAGGCAGCGCTACTGCGCACCACCACACTAGCCTGGGTTCCAACCTAGGATGTACCTTCCTATAGATACAGGTACAAAATGATACAGGTAAACTCAACCTTCAGGTATAACAAAATTTATACAGGTAACCTCCACCTACAGGTAAAATATACAGGTGAGATTCTTCATCATTGTATACAGGTTAACCCGAGTTCCAACCTAGGATGTACATTCTTATAGATACAGGTACACAGGTCCGTGTATAGGTACACAGGTACAGATACAGGTCCACAGGTCCACAAATATACAGGTAAAATTCCCCTATCCCGTATGCTACAACACAGGGCCGTGTACAAAAGATAGGAGATTCTTCATCATTGTATACAGGTAAATATATGAGATTCTTCATCATTGTATACAGGTAACACATGCTGAAGGAAAATCGTATACAGGTAACCAATGGTTAAACCTGTATATATACCTGCATGATAAGCAAAAGTACTTCTAGTGCTCAGCCGCCGGAGGCGGCTGAGCAAAAAACCGCATTAAAATCTGAGCTTTAGCTCGAGAGTTATTACCGCGGAAAGCCCCGGAGTTTACTATGGGACACCCTGTACAACCGCAAAGTAAACTCAGTATGCAGCTATTATACCGCCTACCTCTGATAAGAACACGTCCATTATCCTGTTGGCAAGCTCAAGAGGAAGTTGAGTAGCGAACAACGTGAGAAACCAAGAGCTAGCGTACATACTGGTGTCGAAACCCATGTTATTAAAATGCACATGTAAGTCCGGCATCTGCTCCTAAAATAGCAGCAGTACAAACTTTCATCCAGCAAAGCCGTTAGAGATAGCGAAATTAGATCATAACAGGAAGGCCTAGAGAAAGCATTAAGAAGAGAAGAGAGGACAAGGAACGAACCTGTACGATGCATTCCAGTTGGAACATGCAGAGCCCGAGCTCTGTCATGGCCGGCTTGTAGATCTCCCTCAGTCTATAGTCCTCCATCAAACGCAGTAAGACTGCAAACGCCTCCTCCTCAGGCATCTAAAACACGCGTGGGTAGGGTGGTACATACCAAGAATCCACATCCACAATGCGTAATCGAAAAAAATAGTGGAACAACGGCTTGGTTTCATGCTTTACCTGTAGCAACAAAAGACCGGCAATAAAGGCACTTCCCTGACAATAGCCCACTTCCCTATCGTGAAGACTGTACGCCTGAACAGAAAAGGACTACGATTTGCAGCGTGAAAACTAACCATTCAGGTCGCATAGGCGTGTTCAGTTGGCTACCTTCATCACATTTAGGAGACTCATTTGTCCGCGTCCGTTACAATCCTTGAAGAACTCATGTTCCGGATACGTCCGCGATATATCACGCTTTATCACCTGGGCAGCAATTATATTACGGTAAGTCAAATATCGCTTGTAAGCATACGCACGTACTGTAGCTCGTATTTGCAGCCGTTATGCAGGACAAAAAGTGTCAGTCCGGAGAGAGGAGTCGCTTACTTTTTCATGTGGAGACTGAGTTCGCATGTATTCTGCGTACATTTCGTGATTGACTTCCGGTTGAGCGCCGGACAGCAACTGCCACGCTATCGTACGAAAATGACACGGAATCCCGCGTCGTACCAACTCCTGCAGGAACACGAGAAAATACAACGTCCTGTACAAGAACACTACTTCACCACTGTGTACCACTGTTCACCACTTCACTACATAGCGTACCTTGACATATTGGGGTCGTTTGCGCCATTCCGTCTCCCAGTTCTTCACCAAGTCGCCCCAGACAGCCCAGAGATCAACGTCCTCTTCGGACAGTTCAGGCTGCACCTTCCTTACATTGGACGGGGATGTAACAGCTTGGACACTCGGCTGATTACTTGTGGACGATCCAACCGATTTGATACTACCGGACGCCGAACGATTGTCTTGCTCGTTGTATCTGCAGTACAGAAAGAGAAGAACATTGGACTCATACATATAGATACATACAATACAGTAGGTTCACAGCAGGCCCGATGTCACATACAATAGAGCTCCGTCCAGCACAGGGGGTAACACCCAGAGGGGAAGGGTATCTTGCTTTCATGCCAGTACACACCTACTGTACCTTCTTATTGTATTATGTACGCAGGAGCGCACAAATCTGATATGGCGCTGCACCGGCGAATCGACCAATACCACAGCCATCTTCACAACTGTCTTTAGGGTACGTAAGAGCTCAAATCGTTCGTACCTGCGAACCAAACTACATAGACGCAGCAGATCTCTTTCGTCGACAAAGGAAAGTTATGACCCGTTCATATCGGAAGTAAATACGCCCGGCGCGGGAGCGAATGATTTACCAGGTATGGCTGCTGCATGCGTCAATACACAAAAACAATGAAATTGAAGCTATAGGCGCAGCTCCTGCATACAGACAACGAAGAGCTAACCTTATCTCATTCGGAAGGATTGCATTGTTGTGCTTCGTGTGACGTCACATACACAATACAGTAAGAAAGCCCTAAAAAGTGCCTGTGCTCAAAACCGAGAACGCTGCACCCACCAGTCACCTTGGGTGCCACACAATCAACTTTGATACATCGACAATTTGGCAGAATACCAAGATGCATCATCAGTACGCCGATTATACTGTTGTATGGGCCTATAGTATACCTGGCGCTCCCATGTTTTTGCATCCGATCACGTCCCCGTGCAAGTGTGGCTACGAATCCCATTGGGATACTGCGGGTTTGTGGTTTGCTCGGCTGCCGCCGCTCGGGTTGCTCGCAATAAGCCAGTAACAATTCTTGCTCAAACTCTCCGAACATGAGCAGAGAGCTGTGATGGTGGCAGTAGTGCACGGGCACAACAAGACTGTCGACAGCACTTGAACCTCCGTCGTAACACGACAAGAAAATCGCTTCAACGGACAACAGGAACATCGATTCATCAGGAGAGCAAATTGAATTTTCGCCACTCTCTCACACTTGGCCACACATCAAGCGACACTCCGCCGTACAAATAAGAAATAAAACACTGCGTTGTCGACAAAGTGCTTCCTACCTAACTTTACAAATGTAGTGTTATAACAAGTACAATACGTCACTAGTGCTAACAAAAGAAAAATTACTAGTCGCACAAAAGCGCCGACACTGCACTGGCACTTTTCAATCTGCCAATGTGCATAGATGCAAGTATTGCACGATCATGCATACTTCTATTGTACGTACATGCACACTGCACTACGTAGCTAGCTACTGTCACCCATCACATAGCGCAACGCGCTCAAGCCATGATTGGTAGCGCAGGCAGCTCAAGCAGCGTGTCGTGTCGCCTCTGCCCGTGCTGCGAAAAATAGAAACTAGTTCACGGATATTTCTCGACGTTTCATGCATTCCTATTCTACGGTACTACATGAAAATTACGCTGTACGGACAAAGGCCCAAAGACAACTCTCACTGGACGAAATGAAGTACTTGTTTGCATCTGGAGCAAGGACTAACTTTTTGTAGTACAACCGTTCGGACAATATCAGCCGACACACATGTAGGCTACCTGATACATATCATATCGACTGCGCTGTTCAGGGACCCAGTTTCCATAAGCATTCGTAGCGGCATGCTTCCGAACAATGCATACCAAACGCTATTCGTACGTTACTGTGTTTTGAGGGCCGCGTCATCATAAAACAAGGAATAAAGTATTCATGTAGGCGCAAACTGACTCGCTGCGAGCAACCTCAGCAGTACTTTCCGTAATTACATAAGCCATATGCTAGGCATGCTAAGAAAAGTTGCACTCGTCATGAAGGAAAGCTGGTAAATACTGTTCGGTATCTACCGCCATTATTCTAGAAAAGATCTTAGCAGAAGTGTATGGTGGAACGACTACCACGAAATTTGCAAGCACAACAAATATGTAAAAAGTCCCATTCCCTCCCTTCCGCTATATAGCCTAAGAATGTACGTAAAGGCAATATCGCCGCACAGTGCAGTGCAATCCAGAAAACTCCAGACTTGTTCACAAGAGATGTGCGCTGGGCGGACGTTCGGCGCATCCCAGGCTCGGCCTAACGCAACAGAACGGTGTACGCCCAGCGCATTTCCCTCCAATGTGAAAGAGCCTTGAAGCTTACTTGTTGATAGCTTCCATTTTCTCCAGTACAGCAAGATGTTGCGTGGTTACTCCTGTTCCAGCTTCAGTGTCGGATGGTGGTTCCGTCTCCAAGTCAGTATCATTTCCTTTGGTCGTGTCTTCTCCTGCCCGTTTTTCTTTGCTGTTGCTTCCCTCCGCTGCTGACATGGAAGTGCGTCGAAATTGAAAGCGCAAGAGGCCAGGAGGAGGCGAAGTTGCTTGAACGACGCCGCCGTTGCTGCTGCCAGCACGCGGTGTGGTCGGTAGTGACACCGAACCAGCTTTCGGTCTGTGATGCCAGGAAATTTTGGACGGAAAACAGGGGAGGTGTCAAACCTCCGGCAGAAGAGTGTCACAGCAAAAATACAGTACTGCTGGGCATAGATAGCCAGAGGCGAAAGGCCACAGGTAATGGGTGAGTATCTAGAGGCAGATATGCAGAGCAGACGGGGATTGATCTAGTAAGTAGCAATAAAAGAGCGTTTTTGTTCACCCTTTTTGGTGGATTAGCACAGCCTTCTCCTTGTCGATCCTTCAGCGACGGAGTTTTCAGCTGAGCAGCCAAACCAGCCAGACGGAAGGCACACAGTCCAATCAGAGCATTATTTCGGCTCGCGGTTTCTTCTTGCGAGAAAATCGAAAGGCAAACACATCTAAAACAAAAAAACAACTGTTTCATACATTCAGACGCGCAGAAAAACGGCATCTATAATAATCTACATCCTCCTTCCTGCGTCAGAAACCGGTACGGACAACCACGAAGATCCTGCTGTACATACCTGTTGGCACCAAGGTTGCCAGATTCCAAAATGGCTCATTACTGTGGCACTCAGGGTTCATTACTACGCAAAACCCATGTTGAAATTTTGACACTGCAAAAGCGCCAATTGAAGCCAAAACCCAGCTAAAAGCATGCAGAAGCTGTACTGAATCACGAAAAGATTGATTCAGAGTGAAAAATGGCAAAAATATGGCCGATTTGCTTCAGAATATAGCGTATGTGGAAGGGAAATTTGAGAACATTTTTGAAATTTGGACCTCAAAATAGCCTAAAAACACACTTCTGAAAGTTTTTCCCGTACTAACAGCTCGACACCAAATATTACTACTTTATTACTACGATTACTACGCCACTCAGGTAGGTACCTAACGTCTAGCCCAAGATTCAGTATACACTTTGTACACATACACGTATTCCTACGAAATTATGTTTTAGGAGTACGTGATACGTGTGCGCGGTCGTTTCGAAACGCGGTGAGGGACGTGACGGTGAAGAGAAACAGACGACAGGCCACGCAAAGAAGACGTTTTTTTTGACCCGTCGGAACGGCAGAGTATACTTTATCAGTTTGAACTAGTAGTGGCTTTATCATGTCTTCCGATAAGGATTCAGTATGCAAGTACTGTTCGAAGCTTTTCCCATCCCGGCAAGCGTTGTGGAATCATAAGAGCAGGAATCATAAGGAGGAAAACTGGCGAGGCGCAGCTGATCCGAGGAAGAGATTTTCATGCGAATTCTGCCAGAACTTATTTTCTTCGAGTCAAGCTTTGTGCAACCACAGAGCCAAGTTTCATCGGAAGGAGAGAGACGAAGCGAAAGCGCAGCACTCGCACGTCAGGTGTTTGGAGGAGGGATGCAGTTACGGAGGGCATCATATTGCGGATTTGAGAAACCACCTAACTGATGAGCATGGCAAGTCGTTCACTGTGGTTATTCAGGAATTTGACTCGGTCTCAGGTGAGTCCATGTACGTTTCAGATGGCTTACTTCATGCACATACTGTATGCGTCATAGGGTACACATACTGTATAGTTGCGAAATGAGGTGATCTGAACTGTTTGCAGAGTTCATGCACTGGAAGAATGAGGTGGAGAAGAAGCTCTGGGTGACGTTCTCCCAGAATTATGGACTCACGGAAACTGATACGAAGCGGCATCGCTATTTTCTGTGCACCAGAAGCTCTACCAATGGCCCACAGAGAGCTGGGAGCCACAAGATGGACACGCACTGTACTGCGACGATCAGGTTTGCAGAATGCATTGCAGTGCTTCATTCCAGAACGCTTGTACAGTACATAGAACCAAAAATATATAACACCTCACTACATAGCCTATTCTTCCCAGTACATGTGTTATACATTTTTGATAGTACGTAACGTATGTATGTATAAATGCATAAAACACATGTAACGTACATACAATATGCACACATAACTACTTTCTTTTAGGCTAACACTGGACAAGGAAAATCGAGAAGGTCAGTGTAGCGCGGAGATCTGCTTGAATCATTATGGGCATACAGTTGACCGTCGGCACCTGTCTTTTCTGCGTATGCCGGCGCTGGAGAGGGAGAACTTTACTGGCAAACTGCAGAGTGGAGTCCCGGTGCAGCGCGTGTATGATGATCTAGTGGCGCAGTTGCGAGTGGAGGAGAGAAGAGCACTGCTACAAGGCGACGATTCTGACTTGGAGGAGAGCTTCGACAACTTGAATCCAGACAGGCCAGAATTGCCGAGCAATGATATGAAATATACTCTCCTGCATGCTGTGAAGCTCTCCGTTCTTCGAAAATTGGGAACAAGAGTCGGCGCCACTGAAAGAAGGGACGTGAATGATGTTATCAGCGTTGAGAAGATACTGGACGAGGAGGACTTGTTCAGCCCAGGGGTCGTGCTGTTCTACAAGAAGCAAGATGACGAACAGACGCCAGAGTATCCTGAGCTGAAAAAAGGAGGATATTGTTCTCATCTTGCAAACGCCGTTTCAGAAGAGGATGCTGCTGCTTCATGCTCCGAATAAAGTGGTGTGTATTGACAGCACCCACTGTACGAACAGATACAAGTTCTACGTTTTCACAGTTGTGGTGCGTGATCAGTATGGCAAGGGGATTCCTGTTGCCCACATGATAACGAACAGGGAAGAGAGCCACTGCATCGTGAAGCTTTTCTTTTCTCGCCTGGCACTAGCTCTTGGTGATCAGGTTCAGCAACTGACTCCCAGTTGGCTGGTGAGCGATGATAAGAGGCTGTTCTTCAATGCCTGGCAGGAGATCTTCCCGCATTCTTCTGCCAGATGGTTGCTCTGTCTCTGGCACGTGAAACAATGTTGGCTCAGGAATCTCTCCAAGATAACCCATATTCAGCTTCGGGTAACTGCAGCAGGCGTATGTACGTATGCAGCAGGCGTAGCAGATGTGTGCGTATGTACATATAGTAGGTGGCTATGTGGACGTACGGTCATTACGTTCATGTACATACAGAACGTACTATGTACGTATGTATGTATGTGCATATGGGTCGTGTAGACGTGTAGTGTGTATAGTACTGTATTTTACAGCGAGAAACGATGAAGAGGCTGCACGCCGTCTGCCGGGTATTCGACGCTGATGCTTTCGAGCGCTTATTCCAGCAGCTCATCGACTTTCTGAAGGAATCGGAAGAAACGGAGCGATATGGCGGATATCTGGAAGAGCACTACTTGCCGCGCATGTCGGAATTTGCCCCCAGCCACAGAAAGGGCTCCTTTCAAAATACGAATATGTATTTGGAGGCGTGGCACAAGTTGCTGAAATACTACGGACTTGCCCGCAAATCAGGTAAATGCAAATCAAATGCAGGTAGTAAGTGCAGGTAGTAAATGCAAATCGGTACAGTTACGTACTACATTCAGTTATTCATTGATCTCCATGCATGCCTGCGTTTATCTACAGCGCTTCTATTTTGATCAGGATGCCGTTTGGATCAGCTGGTGGCCGCCTTGTTCAGAATGGCGAGGAACAGGAGGCATGTTTACCAGCAAGAGTGCGTTACTGGTAAAGCAGCAGGCGGAAGATGTCCAGAATTTGCTCGGCATCACGACAGCGCTGCAGAGAAAGCCGCGGATATGGCCAATCTGGTCGTCAAAGAAGACGGTGAAGATTTGGCGATGGAAGGGGAGGAGGAGGAGGAGTACTATCGGGTTCGGTCTTTCCACAACGAGGACAAAACTTACGTGGTTGTGTTCGTCCCTGAACATGCTCGACCTTGTGGAGGTGATGTGGAATGCGGCGAACGATGTGGGAGGTGCCCTGGCTGTGTGCACGCTTTTATATGCGACTGCGATGCGTATCTTACGAAGAACTACGGCTCCTGCAAGCACACCCACCTGGTGGGCTTGTATCTGCTTTCGACGGGAGCAGTTCCAGATGATGGAAATGCAGCAGCTGATCGGGCCTTTGAAACTTGCCTGGAGCCTCTTTCTGTGCCGTGTCCAGTGGCTGAAGAAGAAGAAGAAAACGTTCAACAGCGTGCCTTGACGGAAAAGAAAGAAAAGCTGTCGAACCTTTTGCAGCAAATGAAGTATCGGATGGAGTCGTGCAATGACCTGGAATCACTGGAGAAGATCGAAGATGACATGCATATGGTGCTGAACAACATGCCCCCAAATCAAGGTCGGAAGCGAGCATTCCAGGCAGTGGAGCAAGAAGGGAATCTCCATGAGAGATCTGTGGTTCAGAAGCAGCGCCGTCTACACTCCACCAAGGCAAAACATCCTCGCCGCCCAGAGATCGCCCATCCAACTAGTGAAGAGTGCGACGAGTTACTGAAAGAGCTGCTCGCCTACAACAAGACCTCTGGTGCACTTCCAACTGAGCCAGTTACTGACGTGGAAGTCGCAGCCTTCGATGCTGAAGAACACCAGTCCTTCGTCTCTCGCGCCTTGCATATACTCAAGTTCAACGCCAAGTATCCTCCATCCGTTCAGGGTGAGGTGCAGAAGGAGCTGGATGGTATTGACCTGTCTTGTCCCGAATTGGTGCAGCGCGGAATTTTGAACTTTCGCGAGAGAGTGACCAGCGCCGTGGAGAAAAAAGACGTTGATCTTGCTCAGTCCTACTGTGTCGGAGTACAGAAGCTTCTAGAGCGATTGTGAACTAGTAGGCCGAGATGTTTGAACTGCTCTGTAAAAGTAAAGACATTATGAGCTGCTATGATAATTGTGCTTTTGTTTGCTTCTTGACGTTTCTTGTGTACAGATTCCGTCTTTCATTTTGCTTGGACACAAATACGCCAGTTCCGTTGACTGTTAATACGCTGCTTGATTTCTTTGTATTAAACCTATTACTAAATACTCTGTTTGCGCCGAAAACGGTACGACGCGTACTCCTAGTACATTCGTAATACATAATTTTGTAGGAATACGTGTATGTGTACAAAGTGTATACTGAATCTTGGGCTAGACGTAGGTACCTACAGAAAGTCAAAAATTACTACTTGTAGTTGGCACGCGGTGCGGGGTAATAACTAATACGCAACCAAAACAACCAACAACCAAAACACCCAAATCGCACCCAAAGTGGACTTCTTGAAAATAGGATCTGCCTAAATGGCGCATACAAACAAAGTGGCGCAACAGACATTGTCGAAGCAACAAATGGGCAGGGTAGCAGGAAAATATTTGAGCCAACGCTTGCAATAGGGTAGTGGGGGTAATTTGGAATATCTGCCGTGTCCATGCAAGAGGACCCAGGGAGCTGGGTGGTGCATGGTATTATCTATTTTGCACAGGCCCACAGACATAGTGTGAGGCTAAGGCTGAGGAGGCCTACCCCTCTGCATCCAATACCTAAGCCCTAAGCCTTAGCCTCTGCATCCAATACCTAAGCCCTAAGCCGAAGCCTCAGCCTGAGCTGAAGTCTGTCCAAGCGCCTGCACAAAACATATATTACCATTCACCACCCAGCTCTCAGTGCCTAGTAAGTTCAACACCTAAAATTGCATCCATATTTTCCGTGCGAATTCGTGCTATTTTGTTTGAACGCCTATGACATTGGAAGTTTTCCATTTTTTCAGTCACTCTAGAGTCTAGACTACACTGCTGCATGTTCTGGACCAACTGTCCCCACGCTACCCCACAATTTCAATAAGGGTATATTGATTCCCCCCGGGTGTGTTGGGGGGCGGTTTTTTTTCCGGTCGCCTTTCTTGTTTTTGGTTTTTTTTGTTTTGTTTTTGTATAGATGTGTATATGTAGGCAGAGGAGGACCAACGGGTTTTGCACTGATGACCAAAGGGGGCCATAGGACGCCGCCAACTAACGGTCTTTTCCACACACATACACGCATACAATGCATTATTATGGCACAAATAACACATAAGCAAACCGAAAACAACAGACCCTAACATTCTCATCACATAGCAACACCAGTTTCGCACTAAATATCACCACTTTGGCACTACACCTATACAATACAAAGTACTGGAAAGATTGATATTGAGACAACCCTGACAGTTTTCCAAGCTTAGCCTTCAACTTTTCTGTTTGCTGGCGGTTTTGTGCAATAGAAGAAATCAATATCGCTTGATTCTTTGCTGTGTAGTTGAACAGCTTGGAGACCATCAGTCATCCAAAAGAGTGGCCATTATCTCACAAGAGCAATGACATTGCAATTCTTCCAGCTCAGAATCTTCTTCCAGCAACTGATACACAGCTGCTTCAAAGACAGGTTTCTACTGCCCCTCTTCATGAATGCCAAATTCAGCTGCTCAGTCGCCATAACAGCAGTAAAAGCCTTCAAGCTTGGAGAGTTTGTTGGGCTCTTCTGGTGGAGGCGGAAACTCAAGTATTATTCCCTTTGACAGCAGCAGGCTGTACATTTTCTTCAGAAGAAGCATCTGATCAAAGAGCAGAAACAGTGGCTGACTAGTGACAGGGTTTGAAACCATTAGGAAGTGCACGTCACCACCCAACAGCTTGAAAAACGCCCTAAACAAAAACCCACATGTGCCATTTCCATATGTACACAAGCTACATACATTCCATGTGAAGTTGATGTGCACTTTTTTGACAAATGTGGCACTAAAATCATTGTGCACCTGTTAATGGCGTGGTTATCCGTTATCATCATCCGCACACAGAGGCCCAGGTCTGCCAGCGTTTGCATAATACTCATCGTTGCTGTTTGAAGCTTCTCTACATTGAAGCCATTCATTGGTAATGTAGCAACCATATCCCGACTCTGAAAAAATTAGAAATGGGTTGGCATTCCAAAAAAAATGCATACGAATGCGCAAACTCGTTAATGTGCTGTCTTGTGCCTTTGTACTGTAAAGCTCTGTATAACCCCATCGAATATAATCCCTATTCGTGACTAACGATTTTTATCCCCCCCTTTGACCAATATCTTAAAACGCATAAAACGCGCAAAAAAAAAAACAACTCGAATTATTCTTGTCTCGTGTATAACCCTGAGGACAAATATCCTGGGGGTATACACAAAGTAAAAGCATAAAAGTCATTACTCGCTAATTCGAAGGGGGTTTCTGTAAAGATTCGTGTATAACCCTGGGGATAAAAGTCATTACTCACCAATTCAAAGAGGGTTTTTGTATTAAAGCTTTGTGTATAACCCCCAGGGGATAAAAATCGTTGTCACCGATTCAAGGTGTTATACACGAGACCAAGCAAAATATGCCAAATCATCACCAGCACGCTTGTTTTGTTTTTTTGCGCGTTTTATGCATTTTAAAAATATTGGTCAAAGGGGGATAAAAATCGTTAGTCACCGAATAGGGGATTATATTCGATGGGGTTATACATGGAGCTTTACAGTACAAAGGCACAAGACAGCACATTACAGCGAGTTTGCGCATTCGTATGCATTTTTTTGGAATGCCAACCCATTTGTAATTTTTTCAGAGTCGGGATATGGTTGCTACATTACCAATGAATGGCTTCAATGTAGAGAAGCTTCAAACAGCAACGATGAGTATTATGCAAACGCTGGCAGACCTGGGCCTCTGTGTGCGGATGATGATAACGGATAACCACGCCATTAACAGGTTCACAATGATTTTAGTGCCACATTTGTCAAAAAAGTGCACATCAACTTCACATGGAATGTATGTAGCTTGTGTACATATGGAAATGGCACATGTGGGTTTTTGTTTAGGGCGTTTTTCAAGCTGTTGGGTGGTGACGTGCACTTCCTAATGGTTTCAAACCCTGTCACTAGTCAGCCACTGTTTCTGCTCTTTGATCAGATGCTTCTTCTGAAGAAAATGTACAGCCTGCTGCTGTCAAAGGGAATAATACTTGAGTTTCCGCCTCCACCAGAAGAGCCCAACAAACTCTCCAAGCTTGAAGGCTTTTACTGCTGTTATGGCGACTGAGCAGCTGAATTTGGCATTCATGAAGAGGGGCAGTAGAAACCTGTCTTTGAAGCAGCTGTGTATCAGTTGCTGGAAGAAGATTCTGAGCTGGAAGAATTGCAATGTCATTGCTCTTGTGAGATAATGGCCACTCTTTTGGATGACTGATGGTCTCCAAGCTGTTCAACTACACAGCAAAGAATCAAGCGATATTGATTTCTTCTATTGCACAAAACCGCCAGCAAACAGAAAAGTTGAAGGCTAAGCTTGGAAAACTGTCAGGGTTGTCTCAATATCAATCTTTCCAGTACTTTGTATTGTATAGGTGTAGTGCCAAAGTGGTGATATTTAGTGCGAAACTGGTGTTGCTATGTGATGAGAATGTTAGGGTCTGTTGTTTTCGGTTTGCTTATGTGTTATTTGTGCCATAATAATGCATTGTATGCGTGTATGTGTGTGGAAAAGACCGTTAGTTGGCGGCGTCCTATGGCCCCCTTTGGTCATCAGTGCAAAACCCGTTGGTCCTCCTCTGCCTACATATACACTCTATACTAATACGCAACCAAAACAACCAACAACCAAAACAACCAACGTGGACTTCCTAAAAAATTGCTCCGCCTAAATGACACACTAGTTGCGAGTGTGAAGAACCATGATCAATCAATATACCCTTATTGAAATTGTGGGGTAGCGTGGGGACAGTTGGTCCAGAACATGCAGCAGTGTAGTCTAGACTCTAGAGTGACTGAAAAAATGGAAAACTTCCAATGTCATAGGCGTTCAAACAAAGTAGCACGAATTCGCACGAAAAAAAATGGATGCAATTTTAGGTGTTGAACTTACTAGGCACTGAGAGCTGGGTGGTGAATAGTAATATATGTTTTGTGCAGGCGCTTGGGCAGACTTCAGCTCAGGCTAAGGCTTCGGCTTTGGGCTTAGGTATTGGATGCAGAGGCTGAGGCTTAGGGCTTAGGTATTGGATGCAGAGGGGTAGGCCTCAGCCTCAGCCTTAGCCTAACACTCTGTCTGTGTGCCTGTGCAAAATAGATAATACCATGCACCACCCAGCTCCCTGGGTCCTCTTGCATGGACACGGCAGATATTCCAAATTACCCCCACTACCCTATTGCAAGCGTTGGCTCAAATATTTTCCTGCTACCCTGCCCATTTGTTGCTTCGACAATGTCTGTTGCGCCACTTTGTTTGTATGCGCCATTTAGGCAGATCCTATTTTCAAGAAGTCCACTTTGGGTGCGATTTGGGTGTTTTGGTTGTTGGTTGTTTTGGTTGCGTATTACTTATTACCCGTCTTCTTGCTGAATTGAATTGAATTTTTAATACATTGAATTTTGAAATTTTTATCTGGCTGTATTTATCTATTTATCTACAAAGAAGCACCACAGGGTATACAAAATTCCAAAAATATGCAGGAAATGCAGCAAGCAATATACGCACAAACAAAGTGTCCGAACGTGCGCAGACAAACGCACAGACAAAGTCGCAATGTTTGCCCAAGCCCAGCAATGCGGCTTAGGCTTTATGGCGCGTTCACCAGACGTCCGTACGGACGTACCTCTGACGTATCTGTATACATGAACCATGTACTCCTAAATACGTCGGACGATCTAGGACTACATGTTTCATGTATATAGATACGTCGGACGTACGTCCGTACGGACGTCTGATGAACGCGCCATTAGGCGTTTAGCAATGGACTGCTTAGCTATGACTAGGGCTTAGGCTTAGGCTTAGGCTTAGGCTTAGGCTTAGGCTTAGGCTTAGGCTTAGGCTTAGGCTTAGGCTTAGGCTTAGGCTTAGGCTTAGGCTTAGGCTTAGGCTTAGGCTTAGGCTTAGGCTTAGGCTTAGGCTTAGGCTTAGGCTTAGGCTTAGGCTTAGGCTTAGGCTTAGGCTTAGGCTTAGGCTTAGGCTTAGGCTTAGGCTTAGGCTTAGGCTTAGGCTTAGGCTTAGGCTTTGACTTGGGCTTAGGCTTAGCAATGGACGTGGGCTAAAGCTTAGCAATGGACTTGGGCTTAGGCTTAGCAATGGACTTGGGCTTAGGCTGAGGCTTAGCTTGTGGTCTTTGGCTTAGGCTTAGCTATGGACTTGGGCTTAGGCTTAGCTATGGACTTTGGCTTAGGCTGGCGGCTTACAATGTACTTGGGCTTATGCTTAGCTACAGTATGGATTATTTCTACTGTACCGTATTTCTATCAAATCATGTTTTGTGCTCACTTCACGCTTCCACACTGAGTTATATATTTTTGGTCATATGCCTTTTATTCTGTTATGTTATTTTGTGATTATGCAATAAAATGAAAATATTGATTTGCTTACCTTGTGTTAGGTAATATGTAGGTTTGTCGTTTGTACACCTCGCTCCATTCATAAGGCGTCGAATGAACCACGTGTATTGAATTTGCATTTGCACACAGTTGCACTAACAAACCAGTCGTGCGCTCGATCGATACCTGCTGACCGTCATTGCACTTGCCTCACCTTTCTGCGAGGAGGTTTGTCGTCTGCCTGCGCCTGCGTGTATTTTGATGTTCCACACGTCATCCTCGAGCTCCTGTTCGCCCTCTGCTCTTCCTTGCCATTTTTCTTCGACTTTGATTACGTCTCGCCTGCAGTGTTCAATCATGTCTTCCCCCATATCCTTCCTCTTCGTCTTTCTGTGGCCCTCCGTCGTTCTCTCTTTGGGTCCCGTGTGCAAGTTCTCCGATAGCGCTTTCTGTAGCACGGAGATGTGCTTCAAGGTAAACGCTTCAACTTCAAAAGGTTCACTCACGCTTTTTCGTGTGCACGACTTCCGCTAATGTACGCGAATTTGGCTCTGGCGGCCTCAGGGCAGTAATATGATGGGCTATTGTGGGCGGGGTAATCGACCACCCTACGTACTTATGTAATATGTACGGACGTAGGTTAGGTTGTACGTGTATGTGCATTCCCCGTCCCCCGTTCAGCTTATGACCCCGCATTTCTGCTGACATTACCCCACATATCTCGTACAGTATAGGGTACTGTGGGGTAAACCCGGACACCTAGTATGTCTCAACAGCCATACGACCGATTGAGACAAGTAGTATTCTACCAATCGCTTCCTTGAACTCTCCTCTTTCAAATGAGCTCGCCATGTTCTTCATTTGCTGAAGCGGCAAGCTCAGAAAAGCTTAGGTGACCGGGTTTACCCCGTGTCCGGGTTTACCCCATAGTACCCTACAATGTGAACTGGTGAATGAAGATGCTGCTTGCAGATCTACGCGACGGTGCAGGAGCCGACGGATCCGCGGGTGAAGGAGGAGGACGCGGTGAGCACGAACTGTCTGCCGCGGAGCATCTGCGAGGACGCGCGCTTCCTCAACCTCGGCCCGGCCTTCCCGGTGAGCGACGGCGAGGCGGAGGGAGAGGCGGTTTGCGCCACCGTCGAAAGCATCCCCATCTCTCCCCAGGCCGTGCAGAACGCGAGCGTGGCCAATCTGGTGCGCACTTTCGCCCAGAGCAAGAACGGCCTCTTCTGCTGCTGCTCCAAGGAGATCGCTGTCTGCGATCTGGCCAGGTAGGGTACATCGAAATGCTATTGTTTTTGGCATGTGCTCTAGGTTGGTGTATGCATATAGGGTAATATGGGGTAAACCCGGACACCTAAGCTTTTCTGAACTTGCCGCGTCAGCAAATGATAAAAATGGTGTAGCTCATTTGAAAGAGGAGAGTTCAAGGAATAGATTGGTAGAATACTTGTCTCTATCGGTCGCATGGTTGCTGAGATATACTAGGTGTCCGGGTTTACCCCCGTGTCCGGGTTTTCCCCACAGTACCCTAAATACACATACAGACGTACTGCATTGCATGACGCTATCTATGTACAGTACGTTGGTACTGTATCTGCTCCTTTCCAGAGATATGTTCCGTGCCAATGAGACCTCGACCAACATCACAATTGCAACCACAACCACTACAACCACCACTACCACTAGCACTACTTCTACCTCAAGCACTACCACCATCCCTACTTCACCTACCACCACCTTTAACGACACAGCCAAGAATGAGACGGCGGGAGAACTGCCAGAACCGGACCGGCAGGACGGCAAGAAAGACGACAACGGCGGTGGAAGAACGAGTTCGACACCTGTCACATTCCTCCTGTGCATTTATTTGTCCTTAGTTTTTGCTGTTAGTTTGCGATAGTAGACAGTTCTGCTGTTTTTACTCAAGACTTTTTTGCGTTTTGTACATACGGGAGTTGGAAGAGAAGTTTATTCTTTGATTCGAATGTTGTCACTTTCCACCTTTGTAAACATTTTGACTTGCTGTATTTTTTTCTGCGATCGCCTGCCTCTGTGTAAAGTTTGGTTTTTTTGGTATATTTTATTTTCTTGTCAGTTTGGTCTCAAAGATAGTACGACACGACTTTCTTTTCTACGGATCACTACAAGACAGTAAATATGCATTTCACAGATTACCAATACTCTCGAGCTCAAGAAATCACCGAATCAGATCCATTCATGGCGCCAGAATGACTCATATTTTTGACAGCGACAGTTCAAAATATTGCACTAGTGCGTACTTGTATCTAGGATAGTCGCATGCTGACAGCTAAGTCCGCCATACCTTGTAATAAGCGGACGGCATAAGGTACCTTACCGTCGTAATATTCTTCTTGCCAAGTTGTAGTCATCGTTGCATTTGCGCACTCTTGCTTGTGACCGCTGAACGCTGAGTTAACCCAGTTGTTTAACCGCCAGCCGAGTTTCACCAGTCGGTAAACCAGTTTGTGAACCGCGTGACTTTCGAATCGACTGAAACAGGAGACGTGAACCCGGTTAACCACCAGCGTTCCCGAGGGCGTAATGGGCGAATAAACCCCCCGCGAAATCCTCGAGCGAATCTGCACAATTTCTTCCAGTTTTGTCTCCATGACAGAATTATTATTCGAATAATGCCCAGTGGAACTAATAATCGGGACGCAGTCGCCAACTTTCGCTCGACGGGCAAACACCGAGAAATCCTTGTCCATCTCTTGAAAGGTGTTGGGCAGCTGAAATTCGCGGCAATCGGGCCGCACCAACAGCAGATGATCTGGGCTGAGGGTTAAGACGGCTCCGCTCTCGGTGTAAATCTGCAGAAACTCGTGCCACTGCGTCGCGTCCTTGTGGTAGTAGCCTTCGATCTTCTCGTACACTATCGTATTGGCTCCTTTCGCCACCAAAACCTGATAAAACATAAAGAAATTTTAAAAGGTTTGAAGAAACCTTATTGTGGACAAATACGGTAGAATAAAATCAAAATGAATAAAAATTTACTTTAAAATTTCAACCTTTCAGATGACTGTTAAAATGTAATAGAAATTTTAGCACCGCAATTTGGGAACACGTAACACCGTAAGACAAAATAAGAATACCTACGAAATAGATCACAGTATATATAGGGTGTCTCATAATAAACCATCCACCTTTCCATGCATGTAACTCTGGAACCAAACCTTAGATTTTCATGCGGTCTTTTCTATTTTGTAGCCAAGGCTTCAGCTGAGAACTGTACAAAATTTTAGCTTCGTACGTCCAGTGGAAGGTGCTGAAACACTTTCTTTCTCCGGCGGTCGAAAACGAGGGTTTTTCTAACTGGTAGTGCCGATTTAGTGGCCTTTTGTGCATGGGTCCAAGATATAATTAATTAGTCTCGTAATGAAAAAAGAAGTCCCAAAATGCTAGGAAATGTGAATCTCATGCAGTTACCCCAATTCCACCATAGCAAACGCATGGAACAGGGTATCTTGAAAAATTAAGACCGAATTTTCTCCATACTGAAGAAACACGTCAATTTGGAACTTCGAGATTCAAACCGTCGTAATTTCCGAAGTATGTGGACCAAATACCTGAAATTTTGTACAGATCTCAGTGGAAGCCTTGACTACAAAATAGAAAAGACCGCATGAAAATCTAAGGTGTGGTTCCAGAGTTACATGCACAGAAAGGTGGATGGTTTATTATGAGACACTCTGTACTACTGTAATGACTCGTGTATAAAACCCCCTTCGTGTAACCTCCCCAAAAGGACCATTAATTTTTTTACCACCCCATGGGGTTATACACGAATCATTACAGTACCTGGTCTCCGATATTGAGCTCTGTCATCCTTTTCGGTCCGTCTGGCGTGTGCGCTGTCATGTCTTCACTGAAGCAGCCGTGGCCTTGTCCGAGACTGTGGAAGGCCTGCATGAGTGGACTGGCGGGCACTGCAGCCACTGGGTTCTGCTGCACGGCTGCAGTCCCTCCACTGGACCCGCTGGAACCCCCACCGGAATCTGCCACGGCTCCTCCGCTGTGCTGATCGCTGACGGGGTCGCCGACGAACACGCCTCCTCCGTCACCTCCACCTCCTTCTCCACCTCCCCCGCCTGTAGGAAGAGTCGGGGAAAGACAATTTTAGACCTGTTATTGCTGTCAGCAGCAGCAGCTACAACGTACATACGTACAGTATGTACTGTACGTACTACGTACATACGTACAGTATGTACTGTACATAGGTGAGATTTGATCCCGCAGGCTTATCCGCTCAAGTATAGGTATATTCACATATCCATAGTACGTACTGTAGCTGTACGTAACGTATACAGTACGATTGCATACGTAGGGTGTACATACGTACAGTACATTGACTTTGAACTGAGAGCTCAAACTTTGCAGAACCATAATTTATCCTACGGAGGTTTTAGGGCAGCCTCATTCTAACAGGACCAACCAAACGAAGGAGCATGAAAAACAAGAATGAAAACAAATTCACTGTGTGGTGTGTACGCACGCAGTATCGCATCTCAGCATGCCCTTCTCTCTAACCTGAAAGTCCTCGGTCGGACAGAGGCCGTCTGTCTTCTTCTGACCGCGAGTGAGACTCCGTCGTCCGCCTGATCGTACTCGGAGCAGGTAGAGTAACGGTTGGAGTAGTGCTTGGGATGGTTGTAGGCCTAGGCCTAGGCGTCGTTCGAATTCGAGGACGTCTAGGTGTTGTAGGCCTAGGCGTTCGAGGACGTCTGGTAGTTGTTGTAGGCCTAGGCGTGGTTTCAGGCCTTCTCGTTCTGGGTTCAGGTACCCGTGGGCCCTCCGGACCACTGGGCACTGGTCGCGGGGGAGGGGGAGGTGCAGGGAACCCTGGAGGTGGCGCAGGAACGTTGGGTGGAGGCGGAGGGGGCCACTTGGGATTTGAACCCGGGCCGCCGGGTCTGGGCTGCCTACCGAATGGACTACGGCGCGGTCCGAAGTCGCAGTTAACGAGGCAGAACGTGACTTGATAACCGCCGCTGCAAGTAAAAACAATAATTATGAAATTGCACAACGAATGGTCATGGTCATACTACACTATTACACATAGGTTTTCACAATAATGTTGTGCAACAACAGCTCTATGGTACGTACGTACTGTATTACACAGTACTGTACTGTACTGTACCTCCCAACCTACTGTACGGTATGAACACGTTAAGTACGGATACGTACTCACGTATACGTACCACATGTACTTACAGTAGATGTATACAAGTGTACTGTACGTAGGTGCAATTGTACAGTTTACATTAAGTTTTACAAGCAACATCTAACGCACAGTATAGGATTCGAACTTGCGACGGAAAATGCTAAGCGCCTGCCTCGGTACACTGCTCAAGACATAAAGAATAAAGATGCGCGTCAGGAATTTTGACACTTACACAATTTTCGCAATTCCTTTCACCAGTAGAATGGGCGGCGCCCTTGTGGATTTCAACGGGAGCAACTTGAGCTGAAATGGTTGAGCGTTCGCCGCCTCTTCGTCCATGGAAAATTCCGAATCCGGCTGTGGTGGCTTATCCAGATTTTGCGCCGTATAATTCCGAACTGTAACCGCTCCAGTCTTGTCCAGCAGCTTGTGGGTAAAGCAGATGTTGTCCTTGTGGTAGGAGCTGTCAGGTGTGCTGCGACAGCATCGATGCTCCACGCTACAAGAGTTTTGGAGATTGTTCTGCTTTTAGAGTGTTGTGATAAAAGTGATGTACATGGGTCAGACCAGAAATTCTTATTAAAAAAATAAATTCTTTATTCTTGTCTGACCCATTGTACATCACTTTTATCATGAATGCTAACGGCCAGCAAGAACCCTTTAGAGTGCTATTTTGAGAGTAAGGGCTTGTGCACCTAATTGAATAAAATTATTGAACTGAATACTGGTGAAAATAAAGTTTACTGGTCTTCAGATGACATTTGGTAGATCGCTGAGACGAAGTTGCGTTTGCCAGAGCAGTGATATTGCTTCTTCGAGAGGTAATCTTCGTATTTGCACGTCTGAAATAAAGGTAAGCAGTGACTACATAGAGTAACTCTTTTATCGTTAATTTTAGTGGTACAAGCGTGTAAAATTACTGCACGTATTTTGAGCGTTTATACAGTTTAGCAACACTGCAAGAAAGTGTCCCCAAACGGCGCAGAAGCTGCCCCTACAAATTCTTACCAAAAGTTGCGTGCATACTCTCGGTCTGGCGCAAAGCATCCGAATTTTCTCCGCGCTTTTCGCATTCACCACAAGCACCTGATTTTTGCGACACTCTAAACAAGAAATCACCAGCCATTTTCTCGCCTTCACCTCCATCCTATCAGCCAAGCATCAATAAATTCGCCATACCGTAGCCAACGATAGCTTGGCTTCTCTGAGATAGCAGCAGCAACAGAAGCAAATTGACAACCAAAGCAATGGAAGTGAACCCGCGAGCAGCAAAGTTGACACCGCAAGCGCAAGAAGTTATCGCTGCCTCCACCGTCATTCTTATCATCGTCCGCAATGATTTCATCGGCAAAAGGTTGACACAAAAGTCGCTGCGCCTCTTTTTCCCGGGCAAAAGGAGGAGGAGGAGGAGAATGAAAACGAGAGATGTTGCGTATAATTTTCTAGGCCACCATGATCACCGACAAAGAAAGTGACACGGTTTTTCTTCCTCCGTGCCTAATCTGCAATCACACCGGGGTCACAATCGTTTAGTTAAGTCGTAGCGTAGTGCGCCGACTGGGAGAGGATAAAGGAGGGATACTGTGATTAGTGGCCGGGTGGGTTGGGTGGGTGTTTACAAATCGCGGTCACTCATGCATAGCGATCAGTGTGATGCAGGATTTGTCGTCGTCGTTGTTCAGCACGGGAGCAGACAGGGAGAGCTGTCACTCAGTAGAGACAAGAAGAAAAACAGTCGCAGGGTAGCGTAGTGCGGGGTAAAGTCGGATCAAGGGTACGGGCTCAAGTCCACGCTATCTACCATGGCGACTTTGTGATCAAAGTACACGACGCAAATCTGTAATGTGCGTGGTGCCAATGTACCGAACTTTGGAGCTGATTTTATTTTCCGGCCTTACCCCACACTACCCACACCCATTCTTCCCCTGCTGTAACAGCAGCACTGAGAGACACACAACGGAAGTTGTCTGCTGGGCGTTGTTAATGATCTCGTTCTATGCACGACAGACGGTAGAAAGTCGCTGAAACTTTGTCGCCAGCGGCCGAGGAAAATCAACACGTGGTACACGTGTAAGTGACCGGTAGACCAGACCAGACAGCGACCACCACAATGACAATTCTGACTTGACTACTGTCTTGTCCAATACAGAAGTTTACTCTTCCACACAACAGAAACTTGTATGTGTACCATTGTACCTACACAAAAGAAGAAAAAGGAGAGATACAATATTATTATTCTGGATCGAAAACGGTCTCGTCCCATTCTTGCAGTGGAAAGGTGGACAGGGTTGTTTCAATGAGGGCGCAATAATTCATGTGCTTTTGTCGGGAGTCAAAAGGAGTGTCAGTGTTTGTGTACCGTAATGGTGTAAGGTGTATCCATGTACATACTGTACGTGTACTGTACGTACATAATATAATGTAGGCACTACGCATGTTACATCGTACCCGTGCAGTGGCACTACAACACTTGACCAAGTTTTGTTTGGTGCGGCGCAAATCACGCAATACCTCACTAACCCGACATCCGCAAAAGCGAAGCGCCCTCTCCGTTTCTGTCACAGTTTTTTCACCGATTTTTCTCGCGTAAAAACAGCGTCATCTTCAAAATAAGAGCGCGAAACGTAAGGAGTCCGATTTCTGCTACGATAGTGCCTCGTCCTCGGACCGTCATCTTCTCGTCATGCGCTAGTTTTAGGAACACATTTTGGGCATCTTATATTGCGTATGGTAACCAAAATGAAGAAGAAAAATGTTCGGACAGCAAAGCACTTTCGTGACAAGAAATATGAGAACGGCCCCTCCTCCTTCAATGGGCCCGTATCAAACACTTCTGGCTGTCAAATTCAATCACAAGAAGATCTGCGCTCTTTTTTATGTCTTCCCTCTTTGACAATATCGCTTTTTCTCTATTACTGGCGGGGCAACATCGACTGACGCACATGCATCGTCAAAGTTTTGACGTCAATTCGGGCCCCGCTCGTTTTCCGTCTTCGTTTTCGTTTTTCCCCGTTTCAATGAAGACAACGGTGTGATAGTACGGCGAATAGAACCGTGGTCGTTGTCAGCTGATATCGGTCGTCTCCGTCGACAGCTTCGGTATCTGCAGCCGTCGATCGCTTCCGTTTTTCGTCGCCCCACCAATGAACCAGTCGCTATTTCCGTACTTGTCGACCGTTGACGTCGACCGTTTCCGTTTTCCGCCGTCGCATCGACGAGCTTCTCGTTTCCATATCCGTTGATCGTCGACAGTAGCTTTTGTCGACGTTTCCGTCGACCGTTTCCGTTTTTCAGCGTCTCACAAATCACGAGCTTGTCCTTACCTCCGAATCCGAACCTTTTGCCCGTCGACAATTTCTGTCGCCGTCGCCGCTCGCCGAGCTGATTTCTGACGGCGGACGTAAAGAGATTATTATTCAACCCGGTAGCGTATCGACTGGCCGCAACTTGTAGCTGGTTCATATTTGCCGCCGCAGCCGCTGCTGCAGGAAAAGTTCCCGTCGGTGTCGCAGGAAAGGCACTTGGCACCGTTCCAAACTGAAAATTTTGCGGCGGCGGAGGAGCTGGCGGAGGGTTGGGGGGAGTGTTAAAGACGGCGGCGGGAGGAAGGGGCGAGTTAAAAATACCGGGCCCGGGCCCCGGCCCGCCTCCGCCGAACAGAGAGGGCGCGAAAACAGACCACACATTCCGGCCCACCCCGTAACCGCTCAGGGATGCCGGGTAGGGCAGGATGGGGAAGTTGGTAGGGCCAACGCCGAACAAGTTGTTCGGGTAGCTCAAGAGTGATGGGTCGTAGATACTGGGCACCGAGCCGTAGGTGGGATAGGGAGCCGCCGTCACTACCGCGGGTCCTGGAGTCGGAAAGACGGGGCCTGGTGAGGGGCCGGGAACCGTGGGACCCAGGCAGTATGAAGTGGGGCAGCATTGACTGCCGCAACAACAGTAGGTCGAACACTGGATGCACAGGTTGGGCTGCCAAGATATCGCGGGGGAGGGGAACAGGGTCGCTGCGGTTTGAGGGGGAAAGAAGGTTGGGGCAGCTTGAGGGGGAAAGAAGGTGGGGGAAGCTTGAGGGGGAAAGAGGGTTGGGGAAGCTTGAGGGGGAAAGAGGGTGGGGGCAGCTTGAGCCAGCAAAGCTTGAGGGGGTGCGGCGGTGCCTGGGGGCACGGGAGGCGCTGCCCCCTGTGTGATGATGGGTTGAGGGGCGCCGACTCCAGGCAGGTTCAGTCCGCAGAAATTGGAAGGACAGCAGCGATTTCCGCAGCAGCAGAAGGATGTACATCCGGTGCACAGATTGCCGGTGATGGACGAGGAAGCTGCTGTGCCCACAGTCGTGCACACGGAAACTTCACAGCAGGAAGTGCCACAGCAGCAGCGCGATTCACAGCTGCTGCAGGAGTACACGTATGCGCCTGTCACGGTGGTGCCTTGCGCCGCCGTCGTCACCAGTTGAGAGGGAAGGTAGGGATAGACTCCGCCAGAAAGGAAGGGAGGCATCCTTGGCGGCATGGCTGGAAAGCCTTGGTAGCGAATTGAGGAAGAGGGTTGTTCTCCGCACAGCTGCAATACAACGAGCATTTTATCAGGTTTTTGTCTCAGCTCCGCACAAAATTAGTGGATACCGTTACATACAAACTGCACTGCACTGTACATTCACACATACTATGTACGCACAGTACATTGGAAAATCCGCGAATGATTGGAATGCACATGCCGAGAGGTCTGTTGGATGGCCAATAGCAGCAGTCCGAGGAGCAGTGAATGTTGCCTCTGCAGAACTGACCGTACGCAGATTTCCGCAATATTCCGGCCTGCAAAGAGCTCGTAGTTTCGCTCGCACGTCGCACTGTGCATGCATACACAGCACTGGTGTCAGGGTAAAAATTTGGGTAACTTTACCCGGGTTACCCAGCCTGTTTTGGACCGGGTAAATTAACCTAACTTTACCCAGAAAAAATATTTGCCAGGTAAAATTACCCAGCTCTTACCTAACCTGGCCACTCATGAAGGTTTACCCAGGTAAGATTTGAAAAACTGTGGGTAAGTACTGCCAGTACTTACCCAGGTAACATTGTCCTACCTACCCAGTACTTACCTGGGTAAATTTACCCGGGTTAGCGAAATGTGGGGTACACTACACATACATATTGTGGTCTGTTATGCGCGCATTCTTCGTATTTGTCGCACCTGATTGATGTTGGATTATCGCTTTTCTCTCGAATTGAATTGATTGATAAACATTGCATTGTAACTTTTGCCACACGCCACACTTATGTACTGTACTGTACAGTCTGTACTGTACTTTACGTACTTATGTATACTGGCAGTATTTACCCGGGTAACCCGCTGGAATTTGAGTTTACCTAACCCAGCTGAGCACTGAGCGCGTTAGGTTACCCAACCTAACCTGGCAATTGACCACATCGGGTAATTTTTACCTAACCTAACCCAACTTTTGGCCAGGCCAAGTTGACACCAGTGATACACAGTATACGGCCTTATAATTCTAAGTTTTTTAAAGGGGAACTTTGCGCGGAAAATTCGGGGTAAGGCTACACACACACATCATTAGATAGAGCATAAAAAATGCTGCAAAACGCACCAAGTCCCATCCCTCTACGTTGCGTCATTCTTGAGTTATTGGACGAAATATGTGCTAAACTGCGCAACGACACACGTTTTTTGGCTTCCCATTCCACAGGCAGTGAAGATACAGCAAAACTTTATACAAAAAAAGGTAGAACACCAAACGGAGCACACGGTGGTAGAAAAATTATTCAGACTGGTGCAGTGGTTAGCGAGCTACGTGCTCTCAAGCTGAGTTTCTGGCTCACTGATCAGTATTGTGCCTGTAACTAATGACGCAACGTAGAGGGATGGGACTTTGTGCGTTTTGCAGCATTTTTTATGCTCTATCTAATGATGTGTGTGGCCTTTCCCCGAATTTTCCGCGCAAAGTTCCCCTTTACTGTAATGTTTCGTGTATAGCCCCCTGGGGCTATATCAAGGTAGACGCGCCAGCGGAACCTCGAGAGGCTCACGAACGAGGCTTCGGCGCGTCCCACCTTACTTAGTCATGTGTAAATAGGAGTGACGGAAATATAAACACACATTTGCTCATAACTCCCGAACCAAGAGGCGGATTGAGCTGAAATTTTGCACGAAGATGCCCCCTATGGGTACGTATCTGCACGCAAAATTTCAGCTCGATAGGCCCACTGGTTAGGGCGCTACGGCGGAAAACCTATTTTTGAATGATGTCACGCTCTTATGTACTGAAAACTTGTGACCTCCATAACTTTTTAACGAGTAGAGGGATCGAGCTCGGTTTTTTTTTAAAAGATGGGAAATGTAAAGATCTTGGCAAAGTGGTCCGAGCACTTTTTGCGTTTAAGGCCTCTGACACCCTTAAAATTTCGATTTTGTGGTAAAAATAGTTGCAAAGTTCCCACTCATACTCTTCCCTGGATTTTTGTCGGATCTGAGTGGTAGGCATACCAAAAGATAGATCTCACTCTACTCTCGATGGCACTTTTTTAGATTTTTAAAATTAGCTTTGGTTATCGAGTTATGAGCTGTCAAAGTTGGCTGTTTTTATGTTTGGTTTTAGCAATACTTAAGGATGCGACAGACAGCTGAAATGAGTGCGTGCCGCACTTTAGAGGCCACATATAGCATACCATTCGATTCGTCCTCAAAAGATCTATCGATCGCTGGCCACTGCGACATGCTTATGCCTGATTCACATGGTAAAAAACGCATTCACATAGGCGAAAGTTTCAAAAAGGTGTTATTTTCTTCAGTTTGGTAAGTTATAGGCATGTGACATACCATTCGATTCGTCTTTGCAAGATCTATCAGTTGAGAATAATTTCTACATGCTTGTATCCAATATGCCTGATTCACATAGTTCAAATGTATTCACATAGGCACAAAATAAAACAAAAATTGGCTAAATGTAGTCACTCGATATGCCATTCAATTCATTTTGACAAGGTCTACCTATTTCTTGCATTTCTTACTAACCACCTCCTTGCTCATACCTGATTCACATAGTCTAGTCAAATTCACATAGGCTCAATTCCACTCAAAAACAAAGAAATGTCATGTGTAATTATGATGTATCTTGAAGTTCTACTAGCGCATCTCGTCAACTCGAGCTCGGTTTTTTTAAAGAATTGCATTGCATGTGTTATGCACATTCACGTATACTCAATCTCCTCTAAAAAACATAAAAAATGTTCCATGTAATGTATGATGTATCTCGAGGTTCCACTAGCACATCTCATCAACTCGAGCTCGGTTTTTCAAAGATTTGTATGCATTTGTTATGCACATTCACATAAGGCTCAATTCCTCTCAAAACATAAAAATGTCCCACGTAGGTATATCCCCTAATGTACGTATATTGTATCTCGAGGTTCCGCTAGCACATCTCGTCAACTCGAGCTCAGTTTTTAAAAGATTTGTATGCATGTGTTAAAATTAACAAGATGTATCGATTGGGAACAATTTTGACTTGTTTGTATCCTATATGCTTCTCACATTTCAAGTAGACGTGGCAGGAACCAGTGGAGAAGTGCTCCTAAGGAGCACGAAGGAAGTGAGCGAGAGGCTCACTAGCCTGCAGATGCTTATGGGGTTGATGGCGCAGAAACCAGAAGGTTCCAACCGCCCATCGCTGCCGAAACTTGCTACCCCTCCGAGTTGACAGCCTCTCGCACAATCTGCTGCTGTCCAACTGGTGCGGGCATACTTTTGCCCATTCCCAATCATGGCAAACAAAACTCTTCAATGACCTTTGTTGCCTCTCGCCTGCTTCTGTATGCCTGATCACATGCAAAACGCTGGATCCAAACCATAATATTTGGTCATCTTAACTAGGTAATTATATGTATGTAAACATGTACATGCTGGTACATAATATGGTGCAACAAAAACTTTGAGCATTAGTTCAAAGACAAAAAAATGTGATGTTTCCTCAAAAGTAGAACATACATACTTACATACCAGTAAGGATTTCATGTCTTAGCTTTTCCTGTTTATCCTGAACAACAGCAAGTGATAACTTCAGCTGAAACTTAATGATTCCAAAGCCGATATTTTGAATCGAGAAGATCGAACCCTGGTGGACCTCTCACCTTCTATTTGGCAAGAAACGTGTGAACGACTGGTCATATTGGAAGCCATTATTGAATGGGTACATACTACATGCAAATGCACATGCGAGAAAGAATAAACATACGTACGATACATATGCACATACTTACTCATAACGCTGCATGGATCAGGCATACAGAAGCAGGCGAGAGGCAACAAAGGTCATTGAAGAGTTTTGTTTGCCATGATTGGGAATGGGCAAAAGTATGCCCGCACCAGTTGGACAGCAGCAGATTGTGCGAGAGGCTGTCAACTCGGAGGGGTAGCAAGTTTCGGCAGCGATGGGCGGTTGGAACCTTCTGGTTTCTGCGCCGTCAACCCCATAAGCATCTGCAGGCTAGTGAGCCTCTCGCTCACTTCCTTCGTGCTCCTTAGGAGCACTTCTCCACTGTGATCGGTAAGCCCCGATTAGGGGGCGCTGTATTCGAAAGGGGGCTATACAAAAGGGGGGCTATATAAAAGGGCATTTTGCATTAGTGACCAAAGTAAGGTTTTTTGACCTCCTGGACTCGTTTTTCTGGTTTATTTTGCATGGTTTCAAGCTAAAGTGGTATAAAACAAGCTATTCTTGCGCAAAAATTATCATTTTGGGCTACGATCGGCCATGTCTGAAGGGGTGGTCAAGAGGGGTGAAAATCAAAATGTATCCCAAACTGTCTCAACTCTCACTCAAATGATTTGCCATCAACTGCTATGGCTAGAAACACGTCGAAAACGCTGCTTTCAGCGGTAAAAACCTTCGTTTTCGTCGTTTTTCGCAGTCTCTGATATGGGGCTATATACGAGTACAAATGACAATAGGCACCGATTAGGGGGGGGGGCTATATACGAGGGGGGCTATATTCGAGGGGGGCAATACACGAAACATTACAGTAATCAAAATTCTATCGTCCTTTTTTGGATCCTCTCCGTCTTACCTTTGAGTTGATGGCGGACAATATCAGAAAGATCGCTTCCCATTGTACCGTCATGATATCACATTATCAATGCGAGCAAAGGCAATACATTGCATTGTATCATTATTTTATCATTCTTGATTTGTACAGTACGACATGGTACCCGTACGTACAATTTTCAAAGTGATCCAGTAATAATGAAACGACCGACCGTCCTTTCTAGAAACCTTATGATTTGCTACTTCTTTTCGCCGTTTCATTGTTCAAATAGACACCTTGCCTCCATGAGAAAGGGTATAAGGGACAATGGATGGATTAGGTACTGGTGCATCTTCTCTGTCTATCTGAAAATTCATGGCCATATTTGGCCACGATGTGTAAATATCATGCATTTTAGCTTCATCAGCGGCGCTGCTAAAACTCGACGCTGAGCCGTGTATTTTGTGGGTACTTGTCGTGAAAAAGACAATGGACTCTAACCGACACACACAGAGCAGCATACCAGAAATTTATGAATTTTATTCTGTCGCGCAACAAATGGCCGTAGGAATGCACAATGTACTGCACCACAGAATTATCAGCTCGAAAGCAATAAATTATATTGCTCACAAATTACGTATTGTTAGTTGCATACAATAAAGATTTTATTGGCAAAAACTTGATCAGAATGCAATGAAACAAGACCTTGTGTCACCCGCGTATCAAAAATACGTATTACGTTTACCCAACGTTTACCCAACCCGCGGTACAAACCTGTACTGCACTGCACTCATGTACATATACCAGCCTCCATCGTGTCGTGTCTAAGACCCCATGATGGGCTGTGCCCAGGCTCACATTACCCAAATACGAAGTCCATTACAGTAATCAATCCAGCTTGCATAAAGAACTGTGCGTGCAACCAAGATTGTTCTGCTGCTAGCAGCTGTCTTCAATGCAACTCGTCCAAATGCCTGGTTAGCTGTAGCATATCCGCCAAACCGCTCACTCCCAAATCCTCCTTCGCCCTCTGGTAAAACACAGTCGGCGATTTGCGGTACATGCCTTGCAGTTCCAAAAGCAAGGGACCGTCGAACTGGGAGAACTTTCCCACCAGTCTCCCCAGACCCATGTCTCCCAGCCATTTCTTCACATCTGCAGCAGTCCAAGAGGAAACAGAAGATCCAGTTCGCTGAGTATTTGAAGAGCCAGAAGAGGGACGGGAACCTCGTCGGCTTGCTCCTAGAGGTGCGACGGATGCTACAAATAAACGTAATTTAGCAATTAGTCTTGGTAAAAGGTCTGTGCGAGGTTTTTTTTCGAAAATTTTGTGGCAACGGTTGTTCCAAGGTTGCAAAAAGCTCTGATGGGTTTCCCCCATATTTTGGGCGAGACGTTTAGGAGAAAAATGCATATGGAACATCAGAACCTCCGGTCAGAGATTTTTTGTCCAAAAACTAAGACGTTTATTGTTGAATTTGAGTGGAAGTTGTCCCGGCAAAAAGGCGAAAAAATTTGATTCATTCAGGGGTTGTGCTTACTTTTTCTTTCCGCTTTTTGTGCCCCGCCCATCTTTCCTCTATTTCCAAGTTCCTTCGCAATGCGCACTGTCGCATCTGGTATCTGTTCCACCGAGTAACAGTCGAAGTACAGTTTGGTTCCCATCAAAATCCCCAACCATCCGTCCGCCTGATATTTGTACTGGGTTCGCACTGGAATTATGGGTTTTCCCAGTCGGTATGCGTATTCCGCTTCTGCAAAAAATGGTTTCTTCTAATGTACGTACGAATAGCAAGGAATGAGGAGAGGATAAGGCTGGTGGAGGCGAGCTTGGTTTGGCGTAGCGCCAAAGGTACGGTAGAATATGGCGGTATACTCTCACTCACCTGTTCTGCAACTTGGACTGTTCTTGTATCGCTCAGACATGCAGATCATGACGACGCAAGCATCTTCGATTGCTTCTGCCATCGCTTCCAGCGTTGAACCACCTGAAATTTGCAAAGCACCAGCCAAATACAGAATGATTCGTACGTTCATGCATACACACAGTTATAACATTAGTACGTACTTACGTACAATATGTACGTACGTTGCGTATACTCTACGCACATACCGACCTACCGTACCTATGTACGTACCTACTCACCAACAATCAACCAACCAACCAGCACTGGTGTCAACTCGCTCTCTGAGAAAATTGAGTTGAGTTGAGTTAGATTACCAGTGCCAACCAGCCCTATACGTGTATGATCTGATGTTGGCGTCGCATTTTGGCTTACTCATTCGATCTGCATCCAACCACGTATTGTATCCAGCTTCCTTGATGGCTCGGTTTAACTCCCTAACCACATCCTTATGCTGATGATCGTAGCTGACCATCACATGTGGTGTACTACCAGCTGCTGAAATAGACGCCAGTTGACTGCTTTTCTTCAAGGTGCCCGGTCGCTTCTTGTTCTTGCTGGAGGCTCCTGTACTTCCGGCAGAGGCACTGGTGGCTCTGTCACCCAGATTCCATATGGCTCCAGTGGCTGCTTTTGCGATTTCAGAATTGCCATGAGATTTGAGCTTGGTCAAGGCTGAAATTGGGGACAACGAAAGTCGAAAATGAATGATACGCCGTGCTTTGAGTGTGAGTCTACGTATAGACTGGATGGATGGCTCGTCCGAATTCGGAGCCCTGGCTATGCTTCAACATGTAAAATCTCCGAGCTCGCACCTAACTCGTTCCGCTTTTCCAAGTACGTTCGTGTGAACATCAGAGTTTGTAATTCGAAGACGTGCCAGTAATGTCATTCGAAACTCGGAGCGAACTCGCTCGGAGCAAACTTGGAGCACGTCTGAAGCGCACCACTGTACGTATTGTCATCCCCCTACCTTGCATGCATCCCTTGGTAGCCTTTATCTGCTGATGGTTCTCCTGTTTGAAGCTGAGGATCCAGAATCCCTTGGTGGCCTGCACTATCTCGCCTTCATTCGCTGGCTCGTTCAGAACCTGCATCAGCATTGGCAGTACACCCTGTCGAACCATGCGCACTTTGTTCGCGTCGTTTTCCGCCAATTCATTCAACGATTCGATGGTTTCTTCGGTGGAAAATCCAAGGGCCCTTAAAGTTTAAAAAATTGTACACGGTACGGTACGTAGGTCTAAGTAGTACGTAGGTTTAGGTAACATAGGTACCCTACAGGCAGGCATATAGAGCAGGAAAAAACTTGGAAGGCATTTTGTGGTCCCCAAAAAACTGTACATGTAGGGCTAAATTCCCTTCAAACAACAATAAACAACGACCACGGAAGGGCTACGCTACAGTACTGTACATTTTCTAGTTATTTCGTCTAGGACCTGTGATTCTTATCAGCCAAACTTGGTCCCAGAAGTTTTTCAATAATGAATGAGATGATGTCATCGGTAGCATTGATGATATCGATTTCTTCTTCGTTGATGCCAAAGGCAAGACAAATGGTGGCTTTGGTACGAATCATGGGCACGTCGCTGTCCAAATATCTGCGTAATATTTCTACACCGCCGGCCTCTCGAAAAATGCGCTTGGATTCGTCTTTGTACAGCCTGAAACATCAAGGTTATAAGGTGACGAAAGCGTATGCACATGCAGAAAAGAATGTAGGGTACTGTGGGGTAAACCCGGAAACCTAACGTTTCTGAACTTGCCGCTCCAGCAAATGATGAACATGGTGGCTCATTTGAAAGAGGAGACACAGACTTCTAGAGGTTACACGGACATATCACTCTATTTTGATACTGGGCATCACGTGGGAGTCTATGCGCATACATAACGTGTGGAAATAGGACAGCTTTTACATTCCTGAACACAACAGCACAAAATTGGCTTTGAATGAGCTTTGTTATGTAAGTTGCCATATAGAAAAATATCGCCTTCAATTCTATCCAGATTTTACATAATGTCTAAGCTGCAGCATACCTGAAGGGATGCCTATTATCTCACATCCTACATAGTGCACTCACTGCTATCATGCAGTACACTCACTGTGTATGCGAATGAAGGATAACAGCATGTACAAGACCAATTTCACACATCACAAATCACTTAGTATCCAAGCAATTATATTGATTAAAGAAAAATATAGTGCAAAATCACAACTTGGATGATCCACTGGACAGCTTTTTGACCTTCATCATTTCGCGCTTGATCGATCCTGAGCTAAGAAGAAACCTATAAAAACATTTGTCAAGATCAATTGTCAGTGAAGAGTATGATGCAGATATCGTTTTCCTTTCTTCTCCAAAAAACCGCATCTTTTTCTGTGGAGCATGTGAGATATCTCACTCAGAAGATTCCCAGTTTGACCTCCCGCGTGTTGAAAGATAGCCCATAGCCGTTCCATTCGGAATCTCACCCTCGGTGCCCGCACAAAAAAATAAATTCGTGGAGTCCTATGTCCGCCTAAGCTCTCTAGAAGTCCGTGGTATTGTACAGTACTTGGAGTTAGCTACACGCTATTTTAGCTCTTCTCAAAAGGCCAAGATATTTCTGCTTGTTCAGTGCCAACCTACCTGAGCGAGTTGTGCAGTATCCCACTGGCAGCTTTCATCAGGGATGTTCTCACACTGTCTTTGGCCATGTTCTTTGGTTGAAAATCAGGCCTGTTCAGCAATTTCAAGAGCTCTGGAATGAAACCCGCTTCAACCAGCGTCTTGCACATCAGCTCGGAGGCGTCCGAGGTGTTCCAAAACACTCGACACAAAAACCAGACGTTGTCCAAGACCACTCGCGCTTCTTCTTGAACTTCTTTGGCTATCGAAGGATCGACCTTGATCCGGTCCAGCGTCTACAATACGAAATTGGTCTGGTTTTTTCTATCTTTTTATTAGCTAAATAAAGCACCCTTTTCATGTGCTCAGAATCAGAATTGTTGTACGTATTACGTAAGGCAACAGGCGTCCGAGGCCAGTAGGTTGTACGTAAACTAGTAATAGGTAGGTTAAGGCGAGTTAAGCCATCTGTCCTTGGAATAGTCACAACATGGTGGTGTGCCTAAATTCCACAGCTGTGACCGAGGGTAGCGGGTTCGATTTCCGTTCGGTCCTATTCTCTCTCCCTTTCGGGGCCCGGCTAACGCCATACGGAACGCGGTACGTCACAGAATATTAGCACAACTAACGGCTTTTTTTATTCACATTGGAATAAGTACACACAAGAAGCTACCCTTCAGTAGTACAGTCTACAACACTACGTACTACGTACGTAGCTATAGTAGCTTTTGCGAACCTTGATGAAATCGGGATCAAAAAATCCCGGCCAAAACTTGATGGCCAAATCCACCACGCCGTATTTGGCCAGTTTTTCCGCCCACATTCTGGCCAGGTCGGTGCCATAGCTTGAGGACGAGGCGTAGAGGGTTAGGAATTTCAGTGCTGGACTCACAACAGGCGTTCTGGCATTGGGAAACTTGCGCAATTCCGAGCAGACCCACTCCAACTTCTTGATGGCAGATTCGAAAGAGAACTTGGTGGTTTTGAGCTCGTCGAACACGCTATCATCTGGGGGCGGAGTAGAGGAACTTTTTCGAGATTTCCCGTTGCTGTTTGGTACACTACCTGCTGCACCCATCGTCAGTTTTTTTTTCACTGACTACGCAAGATAGACAGGTCGCTTCAAATCGCCTACAACCACCTGAGCTCAGAGAACCTGTAGGTACCTACTGTAAAAGCTATAGCTACTAGCTGCTGCTTGCTGTTGCTGTCATGGCTACACAACCGATCGTCAATTCAATATGCATCGACGTACGTACTTTTAGTAGGTAAGCATATGTGGTGCGGCAGATGAACAATGTACAGTAGTTAGTTATTGATGCGACAAGGCGTGTCATGCCAACAATAAGGCTTCCTGCGGTTTGGTTAGCCTTGTTTCTAACCAATAAACCACACCTTGGATGACAACTTTTTATTTCCAGATGGTCACACAAAAAGCAGAAATGGCTTGGGAACATGAAAAGAAAAGAAATGCATTTCATTATGCCGACGTACTAGCGACAAAAAACATAAGCTCAAGCAATGTTTCTCTCTCAAGTAATTCAGTCATGTTCCTGCCAACTACGATTGTATGTGATACAGTACCTACGTCACGTCACACTGCGAACACAAATGTATGTACGTACGTACAGCGTTATGTAGTAAAGTAAAGTACTACATACTGCACAATTATAGAAATTTGTGCTGTCCCAAAAAAACTGGCCATTTCTAGAGAAAATCAAAAAGCTAAGGTAAATAGCTAGGACATTTCAAATTAGCTCATCCAAGAAACAGTTTCATCGAACAACAACAAGAGGTTGTCCATCATACAAAACAAGAATTTTCATCCAAAAGCACAACAGAAAAGAATTTCTCACACGGTCTCATAGAAATCAAACACACTATTTTTCATGCTGAATCTTCAAGTTATAGTACACGAATTATGACTGCTACGTACGAAGGATAGTAGTGCGGTGTAATTCGGACCACGGGTACAGTACTTTGGTTTGGGACATCGCATCCTACGTAATGTACGCGTCTCCTGCTATAAAACGGGCAAAACTGGTGAAATCGATATCAAAATGACCCTTGCCTCTCTTCTTACACAGTCCTGACTGATTCACGAAAATTCTCCCTGGCCTGAATTTTCCCGCACTATCCTGATAAACGAAATGCTACTGTGCGCGCAACAATAGAACACAGCTGAACCGGGTTTCATTTAGTCGGTTTCACACGCTGAAAGTTAGCCAGGTTCACACACTGATCTCAAACTATAGTCGAACAAGAAATTTCATGAACCATTGAAATTTTTTCTCAGCCAATAAAAGACGTAGAGCACAGCGGTCAAACTACTACGGCTAACTTTAGTAGCTCGCCGTTCCAATAAAAAAAACCGTTTGTCTCCAGCTGCTCTGTTTGTCGAGATCTCGCCAAATTTCTTCAGTACTGAAATCGCCAAATTGGGCGTGGACCATTGGGCAATTCTAAACCTCGCAAATGTCCGAAAAATCAAAATGGCAGAAATAAGCATATGTGATAAAGACGATGAAAATGCGCATCGGGCGTACAGGGTCGTAGGGTGTCGTGGTTTGCGTGGTTTAGCGTCTGCCAAATGGTGACACGATTTCAGTACTGAAGGAATTCGGCGAGATCTCAACACTGAGAGCAGATAGAAGAAAACGGTTTTTTTATTGGAACGGCGAGCTAAAGTTAGCCGTAGAAGTTTGACCGCTGTGCTCTACGTCTTTTATTGGCTGAGAAAAAATTTCAATGGTTCATGAAATTTCTTGTTCGACTATAGGGTACTCAAAATATCTCAAGTAGTTACTTTTTGAAACGTCAAACTCACGGGGTTCTCAACGTATGCAGGGTACCCAAACCAAAGCAAGGGCTAACATTGAATGAACACCGAATACTGTAGATGCTTTTTAAAAGCCGCCAAACCATGTGTGAAACCGGCTAACTCTCAAGAAAGAGCAATCAAATAAACACACAATGATACATTGTATGTGTATGTACGGAACACATTGTATGTAATTGGCCATTGCCATCCCACCTTGTCGCAAAACAGCAAGACTTTCACGCAAAACCCATGGCCATAGAGAGCCATGGACAACACATGACAAAGGCGTACAGCTCCTCGTACGCGTCACATGCTATTTTGTTACATGCCGCGTTCCGTATGGCGATAGCCGGGCCCCGAAGGGGAAAGGGGAGGGGGATAAGTAGGACCGAACGGAAATCGAACCCGTTACCCTAATACCACATCGGCCTCGGACGCTATTGCCATACAGCATACACGTATGCAGTAAAAGTTACAATGCTCAGCGAGCGCTTGTGATTCGCATATGAGGAGCTTCTTTGTACTAGCATAAAGTACCCTCTGTCCTAGTAAGTACATAGGGTAGTGTGGGATAAACCCGGACACAGGGGTAAACCCGGACACCTAGTGTATCTCAGCAACCACAAGACTGATTGAGACAAGTATTCTACAAATCGATGCCTTGAACTCTCCTCTTTCAAATGAGCTACCATGTTCATCATTTGCTGAATCGGCAAGTTCAGAGAAGCTTAGGTGTCCGGGTTGATCCCACAGTGCCCTAGTAGGGAGGCTGTGTCACCAGGTGCGATGCAGGTGGAGATTTCTGGAGAGTAGGGAGCGAACGTCGCTGCAGAAGCGAACGGCGTCCAGGAAAGGCAGGAGGTTGAGAAGCGCCGTGTCAGTCGGATCGCTGAACCACGACTTGATTGGAATGGCATTGTCTAGACACACACACAAACAAACCATATGCGCGCGCCAGAAACATGGCGCCTTCACCAGACGTCCGTCACGTCCGTTCGTCAAAACCCTAACGGACGTACCTAGGAGTATATGGCACACCGCAAACAACCGTGTACTCCTAGACACGTTTTACGGATTTGGCGGACGGACGGACGCCTGGTGAAGGCGCCAGAAACAATCGTATATGCACGCGCCATAGAATCGAGAAGGAAAATTTGCCCCACATGTGCCAGCAGGGAATCGAACCCGAGGACCTCTCGCGATTCAGACGAGCGTCCCAGCCTACACACCTGGATGACCTCACTCAGTCACCACATAATTTTCCCTTTTGGTCATAATAACAGCTGGCCGATTTTCCCAGTAAGCTGGCTTGATTAAACGTGTGACACATACCAGGATACTGTCGATATGCCATTGGCGAATTGTCCAGGATAAATATTGAGCTGAGATCCGGACATATGGACGCCAAATCTTTGGTATATCCCCCGTAGTCCACTGTACAATGCTACAAACAATACAGAAGCAAGCGTAAATGTTGCTTGGTTTCCCTTCATTACTCGTAAAACATACTGTATAACAACATGGATGGACGGATATAATGACCCTTAGTGTGCTTGCTTACCTGTCTGAAATACCTCCTATTGAGAACGTTTAATCCCCTGTCCAGGCGGTCAGCTACCGCAGTCCCGTATATCTCCATACTGGCAGTAAACACGACTAGCTCATACCATTCACTCACCTGAAGCAAACAGTACGTACGTAGGCAAATATGCCCAACCGTACTGGTACATTCATAATAACAATTAGGGTAGCGCGGGGTAAAACCGCGCATGGGGGAAATCCGCCCACCTATGACGCTTTTACCCCCCATCAGGACTGGGTTGTCAAGTTATGGCTGGAAGAAAGAAGCGGGGTCAGAAGTGTCCCGAGATACATTATTTTCGAGAGCCATGTTTTGAATGGGGGTAAAAGCGCCATAGGTGGGCGGATTTCCCCCATGGGCGGTTCCACCCCATAGTACCCTACATGGATGATCACTGGACAGGAGGACGCAAGCTTACTATTGACAAGAAATAGTCCACGTGCGGCCTTTTGTGAACAAAAAATCGAACAGGATGCCTATCTATCATCACCTGCAAGCAACAGAAAAAAAACATTCCATAGTAGTCTTGTGCAATGTTTAGCCGACATATGGACCAGTTGCGTTGTTGCGATGCGGTTGATCGATAACGACGCCGCGGTACTTGGTGTGCAAGTTTAGATAGGTGCCGATGGGGATGTCAACGTTGTTCAATCATCTGGGAGCGGAAAAGGAGCGAATGGAAAGAAGAATTGACAACAAATGACGTCGACGACCCCGCAGACACAGATCCAAAGTTTCACTAAATACCGTGGGGTCGCTATCGACCAACCCAATCGCGACAACGCAACTGGTCGATAATCAATAGATGCGTGGACCAGTGTTCCTTTTAACCCTCATGATATGATACCCTGAGCATAAAATCCGGGGGTGTCCCGGGCTTGACCATAGGCCGCATTAGTCCATCGTGATGTGAATGTATGAGCGTCTCATCCAAATCCAATACTAACGTCTTCCGTTTCACCATACCTGAAACAGCACGTGGAAGGAATTCTGGTTGGCTGTAACCTGTGCGCTCCTGTATGACGCACTGTATCTCACACTTCAAAACAATTGACAGATTTCACAGCAGGAAAGAGTTTCAACTAGGGTACTGTGGGGTAAACCCGGGCACGGGGGTAAACCCGGACACCTAGTATACCTCAGCAACCATACGACCGAATAGACAAGTATTCTACCAATCGATTCCTTGAACTCTCCTCTATTCAAATGAGCTACCATGTTCATCATTTGCTGAAGCGGCAAGTTCAGAAAGCTGAGGTGCCCGGGTTTACCCCGTGTCCGGGTTACCTCGCAGTAACCTATATATCTTGCGTGGTGCAGTGGGTAAACAAAAGACATCCTGGACTTTTGCAATACAACACAAAGTGGTGTTATTCTTCGCTTCACTTACTCAATCGCTGCCTTGTCAGCGGACTCAGGGGCACAGCCTCGTATCTCACTGTCTGATACTGAACAATCTAAAACACATTGCGCAGTGCAAGCAAAGGCCCAAAGACAACTTATTGCTAGCCAGACCGTCAGTAAGCTTGGGTAGTGTGGGGAAATCCGGCCACCTAAGTTTCGGGGCTGCATATCTCTGCAACCAAAGGACCGATTGAGACAAGCATGATACCAATCGACTCTTTGAACCCTCCTCTTTCAAATAAACTATTTGTTTCATCAATTAGTGGCCGGGTTTACCCCATACCAAATGCGAGTTTACTTTTCGCGTTTGTTTCCTGAATATGAAGCAGATAAACTGACAGATTCTGCTCAGCCATGAGTACAAATTCTTTATCGCCATATGAACCACCGACATCTGCTGCATTTAGCCGCACATTTAGCCACACTTTTTGCAAAAGTAACCACCTGCCCTTGCTCTTACACTGCTTCAGCATATGAATCTCTTGCTTGAAGAGAATTTCACGGTCTAAACAAAACAAACATCACTCTACACAAAGAGATCATGACAAATACTGCAAGGAATGCTGTAAAAAGAAAAAAAAATAAAAGAAACAAAATGTTGCATCCAAAATTTTTTTCATAATTCTTTTATATTTTCCTTCGAAAAGTGAAGACAAAATATCGGGCGTTTGTGTAAGAAAACTGTTGCGTAATTTAGCTTTGACGTTTTGTCCATGTATCCGCGGTCACAATGCACTGAACCTAAAACTCGCAATCCACGTACTACAGTACTTTCAAGAAACGCTATATCCGAAATCCGAGGAATTATTTCAATCTTTTGCTTTTTATCATGGCAAATTATTATTTATAATATTATTGTTATTTTATTAGTTCAGTTAGTTCATCTACGTCAATGATTGTTTCTCTTTTTTTCTTTTTTTCAGATCTTGAATTGCTCAAGTAGCGCATAACCGGATGACCTGGCCTTTGCTTCCAAAGCTTCCTGGCTCGGCCTTATCTCCTTTGTGGACTGGTAGCCATGCTGCCCACTCATCCTGATCTCCGTTTTACCATCAGCATAGTCTGTCTCTGTCTGATCTGGTACAGCATAAGCTCAAGCGGAAACATTCTGAACAAGATCATACTCGAATTCTTTCCCTATCCCTTGACTGTGACTATGGCCAGCATATCTGGCATTGCGCTGTACAGCGTTCCGCTACTCAGAGTATGGGGCGTGGGTAAGATGCGCATTCCTATGAGCTACAAGCTCAAGTACATTCTGCCTTTGGCTGTGGGCAAAGCCGTGGCCGTGTCCGCCTCCTATTTCAGTCTCTGGAGTGTCCCAGTGTCATACGCGCATACTGGTGAGCGAGTCACTTGTAACCTACTGCGTACGTATGGCAATAGCGTCCGAGGCCAGTAGTGTACGTAAACTAGTTCTAGATATGAAAGGCGAGTTTATCCAAAAGTCCGCGGGCCGGCACCTGGTGGTGTGCCTATGTCCACAGCTGTGTCCGAGGGTTGCGGGTTCGATTCCCGTGCGGCCCTATTCCCCCCCCCCCTCCCCTCTTTCGGGGCCCGGCTATTGCCTTACGGAACGTGGCACGCACGTCACAGTGTGATCGATGTGTATTGGCCAGTTTGCGCTAAGCTCCTGGGTGTAGTAGCAGCCATGCATATGCTGTGAGATCATGGTCAGCTGTTTTGTATGGTATCTGTTTTTGTATGTACGAGTGTGTGTTGTGTTGCAGTGAAAGCGACGATGCCTTTGTTCGCTGTGATCTGCTCCCGTGTGATACTAGGCGAAGTTCAGTCCTTGCTTGTAAGTTACGCAAGCGTGCGCTGTACTTTTTCTTCTGGTCGGCGTACTCTTCTACCCAAGTATAGTCTGTCCAGTAGGAGTTGGCAATGGGACTCAAGTCGTCCTGCGTAGTTTGCATGTACTTCTGCTAAATAGGTTACACGAAGCAGGGACAAAAATCCGCAATTGTGAATCAGTTTTACGCAATGCGCCTTGAATGTCATAGCCAACTCTTATGCTTGGCCATACCGTTCTATGGTGAGAAGCAAGTAATGTGCAACGCAAAGCCCTTCAAAGTTACGATTTTCTAATTCCGGGGTACTATGGGGTAAATCTGGCCACCCACGCTCAGATCCTTGGACTTGCTGTTTGAGCAATTGATGAACCAAATAGCTCATTTGAAAGAGGAGAGTTCCAAGGAGAATCGATTGATATCATATTTGTCTCAATCGGTCCATTGGTCAGTGAGAATGCAGCCCTGAAACTTGGGTGTGGCCGGACTCTTCCATGGCCGGGCTTACCCCAGTACCCTACTTTCCACGATGTGATAAAGAGCGTGTACATGCCCATTGAGGAGGTACAAGAGGGGAAGTTTGAGAAATTGGGCTGTGCAGTCAGATGGGGTCGTGCGCTAAGAGGGGAGTAATCCCGTGCTCCGCTGCGTGTTCAACTCACGCACTGGCTGCCCAATTTTTCAGACTGCTTTCTAGTGTCCTAGCATCTCTATAATAGAATACAGCCGCGCTAAGGACTATTCCATCTGTCGTGCGTTTCCACTTTTGCTTTCAAACGTTTTCCAACTGTTTTTCAGGTGAAACAAGGGAGAAGAGTCGAAGACTGTGTCGCTCCTCTGACGATGACGCACGCGACTCTGTCGACGCCACATTGCTCGCAAACGCCGGCTATGACGGACCCCTGCAGAAGACGACGAAGAAGATTATCTGCACCACCCGCAAAATGGTCCATTATTCACATCATCGAATGAGGGCCAAGTCAGCTGGTTTCTGGGCCAAAGGCAGCTGGGAGGGAGGAATTACTGGCAGGCCTCATCGAAGCAGGGTATGTCGATTGGAGGCACGGATGTATTTAGAGAGGAGAATGGTGCAAAGGGCAGCTTCTTCTTCGAGCTTCTCAGCAACAAAAGCAGCAGCATCAAAATGGGGATTATATCAGTAGGGTTGAGGATATCGTGTGATATGATCTTGATGATAGCAAAATACAATATAATTGGACTTAGGAGAAGAATGGAGCACACAGTGTAAACGAAGGAGGCAATCACTGGCACATATTCGATCCATTTTATTGTTTTTTTACGAAACCATTAAAATGGATATCCATTACATTGGTTTTTACTAAACCATTATATTGGTTTTTACGAAACTATTTTATTGGTGCAAACCAAAGTAATGGTTTCGTAAAAACCAATAAAATGGATATCGATATCCGTTACAACAATGGATCAAATATGAGCCTGTCAGTGATTACCTGCCTTCATTTATACTGTGTGCTCCATTCTTCCCCTAAGCCCAATTATTTATTTTTCGATGATAGTACGGTAGTGAGGGGTAATTCGGGCAACCGACCATATCCTAGCTCTTATATTGGGAAGATGTCTATTGATCGGATTAGGGTATTGTTATTGTTTATGAGATTGTGAAAGCTTTGAACACAATTTTTCTGTTTTGTTTGTACATAATTACGCGATGTGGGAAAGTAATGGTTGGTGACGAAAAACGACTGGTATAGTTTTAGAATTTAGTCTTTTGCTGACGGTTTTATCTTGCGATGCCATCTTGGATTCCACATAATAATAATAATATTCGGTGTTGGGATGTGTCTGTGCATTTTCTGGCTGTGGTTTGGGAAATAAAATATGCTGGTATCGATGTGGCGTAGTACCGTACCGTACGTACCTACGTCGCATATTATGAAGCACTCCACGATTATCATGTGCTGCATGCATCCACATGGGAACATTTTCCCTTCCTTTCTCCGGATTGTTTGTTTGTATGCAGTATTGTCTTTGATGTTTCTGTGCCTCACTAAAACGGTAGTATTCTTCAGCCCAGCCAGAGGGTAATTTGGGTTCGCGGTCACTTCGTTGCGGTTTTTTCGTTGCGGACATACGTGTCTTTTTGAGCTTATGAACGTTGGCGTCAAGTTATTTCAACATCCTGTACAAATTTCATACTGTACTACGGTAACGTGTTTCTGTTGACTCTTGTTTTGCTGTATTGATATGCTATGTATTACTCCGCACCTAAGGTTCGTACAGTACATTCTGTTGGTCTACCAGCTTACTGTGCAGTACTTCATGTAGACTACGGTTCGTATTCTGTGCTGCTGGTGTGTTCTTCCCTTATTGCACAATTGTGCGAATAAAGGTTTTGATTGATTGACATTTCGTTGCGCGGACCTTTCGTTGCCGCGGTCACTTCGTTGCGAGAACTTTCGTTGCGGTCACTTCGTTGCGGTTTTTTTCGTTGCGGACATTTCGTTGCGGCCGTTTTCTGGTCATTTCGTTGCGAGAACTTTCGTTGCGGGTATTTTCGTTGCGGGTCATTTCGTTGCCGGTCCAGAATTGGTCACTTGGTAGTGAGAACTTTCGTTGCTGGTCATTTCGTTGCGAGATTTACCTAAGCCTAAGCATAAGCCTGCAACGAAGTGCATGGCAACGAAAGTACTCACTACCAAATGACCAAATCTAGACCGGCAACGAAATGACCCGCAACGAAAATATCCGCAACGAAAGTTCTCGCAACGAAATGACCAGAGGATGGCCGCAACGAAATGTCCGCAACGAAAAAAACCGCAACGAAGTGACCGCAACGAAAGTTCTCGCAACGAAGTGATCACCGCCGCAACGAAATGACCGCAACTAAGTGACCGTATCCCGTAATTTGGGCTACCCCATGATAGCCATATTTCCTGTTGGTAAAAAGTGGTGAAATATGTTGATGAAAATGATCCTTGACACTTGACATTTTCATTTGTTTCAGGTTGCGAAGCTTTGCCTGTGCCTGCGTGCCCGCTAAAACGAAGAAAGTATGGATTGGTCCAAGTGACCCCGCACCACCCTACTGCTCTGCTAGCTAGCTCCTGCTGTGTGACAGAAGCGGTGTGCGGTACTGTATCGAAGCTGCCGACTTGCGATTGCCAGCCAACAGGAAAAGGAATGCGGCTGGTGTCGGTTGGTGTCGCACCTATCGGAGGAAAAGTCAACAAGCAAGCACGACGGGTTGGTTGGTGGGGCGACGACGCGCGTGTGCAAGCAAACACAAGCAGGTAAGCACTCTATTGTTTCCACTTTTGTTTACTTATCACACGGTTCTTTTATGGCTTGACTTGCTGCTGTCGTGCGCGCATTTGCGTACCAAATGGTTTTGGTCTGACTTGGTGCTTTTGTGTGCTACTGACGCTGATAAGGTTGGCATGCTGCGCAACATAGTCGTAAGGGATAATTCCTACCAAAGCCCATTTTGCGGAGATACATGTACAGTATGTATGGCGGGATGTCGAAATTTCCCCTAGGTCCGCTAAGAATTGCCGCGTCGTGCACCATTATTATTGCATAAAATTCTCTCTAGGATTAGGTGATAAAAGTAAACTGCTTTTAGCGCACTAAGCCGATTGACTATTGTTTACACGGGTGGTGTGGTGGCCACAGACTTGCACGGTTTTCGAATGAGAGGGTTACTGTAACCAGTTTACGCAACGTGTGACACTTTCTTGAGATGCACATGGACACAAGAATCATTAGCAAGCAATGAAATCAACAATAACGACATGGACTTTGCAAGAGATCAGTACTGCAAGTACAAGATGAATTCTAGGTAATCAAATCAATGTGACCATAAAGAACAATAGAAAATCGATAAAAGCACCGAAAACGTTCATTTACAGTTTGAGTTTACACATTATGCACAGCTGATACAAAATCCTGTACACTAAAGTCAAGGCACACTGATACAGAACGGTGAATGCCATTTGTGTACGTACGTACAAAGTAGGAAGCACTTGGATTTTGGTTGCAAGAAAAAACGTTTCAGGTAGTACCTGTACGTTACTACCTACTACTATACTTACTATGTACACATTTGGCCACGATAATCCTGTTTGCAAAAGAAATTGTGGAAAAAAAACCACCACTTCAAAAAACTGCACATAAAACTACGGGGGCACCATAATCAAAGAAGGCACGGAAGGAACATCATTGCCGCCACAAATTCAATCAAAACGCAACAAAACAGTCAATACAAAGACAAAACAATCAATCGTACGTACGTAGTAGGTAACGTGCAACGTCCAGCGCGCCAGTATATAATAGTGTTGCGTAGGACAGGTTTCCAACTGAGTTCTTTTCACCAGGGTCGCCACACAGGCAACTTCTCCTTTCCAACAAACGGGGATCCAACCGACAGGGAAGTAGAGCCGTCAGTAGAACTACCTGGACTCAAGCTGCTTACATCCACCATACTGGAGGCTGCCAAACTTGAAGCTGGACTCTGAACTTGCTGCTGATGCTGATTATAGGGAGGAGTAGGCAGTTGTGGACCGGCAGACGATGGCACCTGGTGTTGTGGATGTGCAACCACTGGAGGGAATACCACGTGAGAGGTAGGAGTGATAGGAGTGGGAGGAATGCAGACGGAAAGCGAGGAGGGGGCTTGATGAGCCTGGGAGGCCTGAAGGCCCTGCAAGGCATCGGAAAGAAAGGAGGAAAGGCCTAGGCCCAACTGCTCCTGCTGGCCTTGAGCTTGAGCTGGAGAGTCAGCAGGGGTGGACTGGAGGAATTTGAGCACGGCACCCGCGCACGTGGAGTAGCCTTCGGCGTAACTCTGACGTATCATGGCCATGTCTGAAAGATATGAGTTTACGTACATAGGTAGGTCGTACATAGTCAGGGGTATGTATGTATATGTCCAGACAAAAGACTTTTTGGGGCGGAAAAATGCGTGAAGCAATGGTCATCTACGTAAATAAATAATCATGTAGGCCTATGTATTGCCGTCCCAACATTGATTTTTCATCAAAATTCGGTACAAAAATGCCGTTCCAGCCAGTAAAATTTGGGCGAAAGATGTGAACAGGAACGGATTACGACTGAGTGAATGTACGTACAGGCATGTACCCCAGGTTATGTAGCATATCAAAGGCTTTTTTAGTTTTCATCATGTCCGCAAAAATTTAGGCAGTCTTGTTAACTGTAAACCATAAAATTTTCGAACGGACAAATATTTCGAACAGAAAGGGGGGTCGCTTGATTCGAACACTCTAATTTTCGAACACACATCTCAGGTTGTATGGTAAGCAATAGCTATACTGTTGGTTCGAACCGTTTTATTTTCATTCATGTTTGAACATTTTCTTTTACCATGGCTTTGTCGTTGAGCGCTGACCCGTCTCAGGTGCTGGACCGTCATCTCCAGTATGTCAGCCTTCTCCAGCTTGGTCCTCTGATGGGGAGCCGACTGGAGTAGGAGCTCCTTCAGCTCTGTCAGGCACTGGTTAATCCGCGCCCTCCGTCGCTTCTCCATCAAAGGCTTTTTCATCTGCAAAACAACATCGCATCATAATAAATTGCGCGAAAACGTTGCGAAACATGCTTGTTTACAGTGGGTTTTCTCTGCGAGGAGGCAAAATCGCGTCGAGACAGGTGGGTGGGATCGATTCAGCGTGTAAAACTGCATAGGTTCACCGAAGGAAATTTGAAAAATCGATCCTCGCCTTCACTGTTGGAAATCTTTGCCACATCTGCCCTTTAATTGCCAAATTGGGGAGGGGATATTCTTGAAATTTAGCTGCCCGTATTAAAAAAAAAATAGGCTTTATAGGAAGGAAATGGACGAAGATAAAAGATGAGACAAGGCGGCAGGGAAGTTGTTCCTTACTTTTCTCTCCATTTGAAACGGATTTCTTGAAGGTCTCAGGGGTACTGTAGCTGTAGCACCGATCGCCGAGTAGCCAGCACCAGCGGTCATCGCATTGAGAGCTGCTCAGTCGTCTTGGAGTGTGAGTTGCTGACAAAAACCGGACAGTTCTCTGCGAAAAGATGGGCACAGTTGAACGGTGGATTACTGTATCTTTTTGGACGCAAGTGGGAAGCTGAACAAGTCGCGCGCGACTGAATGGGGGAGTTTGCAAATAACATCCGCGGCCAAGGGGTATCGTATTTTTTGAAATGTTGTGTATATTTTGTAATAATTTTTGCCACGTAACGGATAAATTGTTGCTATGTTTTGCTTTATAAGTACAGCAGGTTAGCAATCGACAAGAACTTCTTGTCGATTGCTCAAGAAGTTCTTGTCGATTGCTAACCTGCTGTATTTATAAAGCAAAACATAGCAACAATTTATCCGTTACGTGGCAAAAATTATTACAAAATATACACAACATTTCAAAAAATACGATACCCCTTGGCCGCGGATGTTATTTGCAAACTCCCCCATTGAGCAGAAAGAGGCGATAGGAAAACGGGTTGCTGTTTTGTCTGCGCGCAAAGGAAAGGAAGTCTGAGCGTCCTTCTGGTCGAACGGCGGTGAGAGGGGAGGGGAGAGGCGCACCTCTTACACACTTTACAACACGACGGTGGCTCGCGTGTGTTATTCGCCGCCGGTCACAACGGTGCCTCGTTCTTCGCCTCTTACCTGCTGCGATTTTGTCCCCCGACAATTTGCGCCTTGTCCTATGGCGTACACGGTGGGTGGAGCCAGCTAATTACACCGCGCGCAAAACTTCTGATAATTCTTGGATGGAGGTGAACGGAAGCGCCGGGCACTATCGTGACAATCTGCGGTGGCGCGTTCCAACGCGTGAGTGAAGTGAAGGCTCGCTCGCTCGTCCTTTCTTCTTCTTCTTTCTTTTCTTTCTTCTCTGTCAAGGGGGCGCTTGCTTGTTGAGGAGTGCGATTTCGACTTCGCGTTCCCACGCTCCGGCTCGCTCGCCCCACCGAATCAATAACCGCGTAATAGATCCTAGGGCGGGTGCGGGGCTTGGTCGGAACTTTTACCAATCCAACGCAGGCTATTATGTCGTTCTTTGAATGGAAGCTGGCTTTAGGTATTCATGATAGTACTGTATGTGCAAGATTTTGTTCAGCACTTGTTTTCGGGTCTTAGCCAGATGCCTTTACTTTACCGTACGACGGTCGTTGATAAACTTTTTATCAGTTGTGCGTCGCGTTCGGCAAACGCATCTGGCTAAGACCCGAAAACAAGTGCTGAACAAATCTTGAATGTCTTTGTGGCTTCTTGAGAGTGGTGGAGGAGGGGAGGGCGGGGGCGGGGGGGGAGCGAGCGGAGCGGGGACGGAGCGCACGCCAGAGCGCGAGAGAGAGAAAGAAAGAAAGAAGAAGAAAGGACGAGCGAGCGAGCCTTCACTTCACTCACGCGTTGGAACGCGCCACCGCAGATTGTCACGATAGTGCCCGGCGCTTCCGTCACCTCCATCCAAGAATTATCAGAAGTTTTGCGCGCGGGTAATAGCTGGCTCCACCCACCGTGTACGCCATAGGACAAGGCGCAAATTGTCGGGGACAAAACGCAGCAGGAAGAGGCGAAGAACGAGGGATCTGTTGGACCGGCGGGTGAGGAACACACGCGAGCCACCGTGCGTCGAAGTGTGTAAGAGGTGCGCCTCTCCCCTCCCCTCTCACCGCCGTTCGACCAGAAGGGACGCTCAGACTTCCTTTCCTTCGCGCGAGACAAAACAGCAACCCGTTTTCCTATCGCCTCTTTCTGCTCAATGAGCAGTTTGCAAATAGCATCCGCGGCCGAAGGGTATCGTATTTTGAAATGTTGGTAGATGAAATAGTTGTGAATTTGCAGGCGCATAAATACAGCAGGTTAGCAATCGACAAGAGCTGAGCAATCGACAAGAAGTTCTTGTCGATTGCTAACCTGCTGTACTTATAAAGCAAATCATAGCAACAATTTATCCGTTACGTGGCAAAATTTATTACAAAATATACACAACATTTCAAAAACGATACCCCTTGGCCGCGGATGTTATTTGCAAACTCCCCCATTCAGTCGCGCGCGACTTGTTCAGCTTCCCACTTGCGTCCAAAAAGATACAGTAATTCACCGTTCAACTGTGCCCATCTTTTCGCAGAGAACTGTCCGGTTTTTGTCAGCAACTCACACTCCAAGACGACTGAGCAGCTCTCAATGCGATCGACCGCTGGTGCTGGCTACTCGGCGATCGGTGCTACAGCTACAGTACCCCTGAGACCTTCAGATGTTAAATGGAGAGAAAAGTAAGGAACAACTTCCCTGCCGCCTTGTCTCATCTTTTATCTTCGTCCATTTCCTTCCTATAAAGCCTATTTTTTTTTTAATACGGGCAGCTAAATTTCAAGAATATCCCCTCCCCAATTTGGCAATTAAAGGGCAGATGTGGCAAAGATTTCCAACAGTGAAGGCGAGGATCGATTTTTCAAATTTCCTTCGGGAACCTATGCAGTTTTACACGCTGAATCGATCCCACCCACCTGTCTCGACGCGAGTTCGCCTTCTCGAGAGAAAACCCACTGTAACAAGCATGTTTCGACGTTTTCGCGCAATTTATTATGATGCGATGTTGTTTGCAGATGAAAAAGCCTTTGATGGAGAAGCGACGGAGGGCGCGGATTAACCAGTGCCTGACAGAGCGAAGGAGCTCGACTCCAGTCGGCTCCCCATCAGAGGACCAGCTGGAGAAGGCTGACATACTGGAGATGACGGTCCAGCACCTGAAGATGGGTCAGCGCTCAACGACAAAGCCATGGAAGAAAATGTTCAAACATGAATGAAAATAAAACGGTTCGAACCAACAGTATAGCTATTGCTTACCATACAACCTGAGATGTGTGTTCGAAAATTAGAGTGTTCGATAGCGATTTCCTTTTTTGTTTGAATATTTGTTCGTTCGAAATTTTATGGTTTACAGTTAATAGATTGCTAAATTTTTGCGGATATGATGAAATTAAAAAGTTTTTGATATGCTACATATTTGGGATATGCTGTACGTATATTCATTCAGTCGTAATTTGTTCTTGTTCATATTTTTCGCCAAATTTTATTGGCTGGAATGGTATTTTTTAATTGATTTTGATGAAAATTATGTTGGGACGGCAATACATAGGCTTACATGATTATTTATTTACGTAGATGATTATTGCTTCACGCATTTTTTCGCCCCAAAAGTTTTTTGTGGACATATACATACATACTCCTGATTATGTACGATTTACTTATGTACGTAACGGCATATTTTTCAGATATGGCCATGATACGTCAGAGTTATGCCGAGGCTATTTCATGTGCGCGGGTGCCGTGCTCAAATTCCTCCAGTCCACCCCTGCTGACTCTCAGCTCAGCTCAGGCCAGCAGGAGCAGTTGGGCTCAGGCTTTTTTCTTCTTTTTTTCCGACGCTTGCAGGGCCTTCAGGCCTCCCAGGCTCATCATAGCTTCTTTCTCGCTTTTCGTTTGCATTCCTCCGGGGGGGGGGGGGGGGGGGGGGGGGGGGGGGGGGGGGGGGGGGGGGGGGGGGGGGGGGAGAAATGCCATCGCTGCCGGTCCACAACTGCCTACTCCTCCCTATAATCAGCATCAGCAGCAAGTTCAGAGTCCAGCTTTCGTGTTAGGCAGCCTCCAGTATGGTGGATGAAGCAGCTGAGTCCAGGTAGTTCTACGACGGCTCTACTTCCCTGTCGGTTGGATCCCCCGTTTGTTGGAAAGGAGGAGAGTCGGAAGCGACCCTGGGAAGAGAACTACAAGGAAACCTGTCCTCCCAAAACATGTATATGCGGCGCGCCGTGAACGTGCACGTTACCTACTACGTACGTACGATAGATTGTTTTGTCTTTGTATGACTGTTTTGTTGCGTTTTGATTGAATTTGTGGCGGCAATGATGTTCCTTCCGTGCCTCTTGGATTCTGATCTCCCCGTCGTCACATTGGTTTTATGTGAGGATTTTTGAAGAGGTGGTAATTTTTTTCCACAATTTCTTTTGCAAACGGGGTATGATCGTGGCCAAATGTGTACAGTAGTAAGTGTAGTAGTAGGTAGTAACGTACAGGTACTACCTGAAACGTTTTTTCTTTGCAACCAAAATCCAAGTGCTTCCTACTTTGTACGTACGTACACAAATGGCATTCACCGTTCTGTATCAGTGTGCCTTGGCTTTTTAGTGTACAGGATTTTTTGTATCAGCTGTGCATAATGTGTAAACTCAAACTGTAAATGAACGTTTTCGGTGCTTTTATCGATTTTCTATTGTTCTTTATGGTCACATTGATTTGATTACCTAGAATTCATCTTGTACTTGCAGTACTGATCTCTTGCAAAGTCCATGTCGTTATTGTTGATTTCATTGCTTGCTAATGATTCTTGTGTCCATGTGCATCTCAAGAAAGTGTCACACGTTGCGTAAACTGGTTACAGTAACCCTCTCATTCGAAAACCGTGCAAGTCTGTGGCCACCACACCACCCGTGTAAACAATAGTCAATCGGCTTAGTGCGCTAAAAGCAGTTTACTTTTATCACCTAATCCTAGAGAGAATTTTATGCAATAATAATGGTGCACGACGCGGCAATTCTTAGCGGACCTAGGGGAAATTTCGACATCCCGCCATACATACTGTACATGTATCTCCGCAAAATGGGCTTTGGTAGGAATTATCCCTTACGACTATGTTGCGCAGCATGCCAACCTTATCAGCGTCAGTAGCACGCAAAAGCACCAAGTCAGACCAAAACCATTTGGTACGCAAATGCGCGCACGACAGCAGCAAGTCAAGCGCATAAAAGAACCGTGTGATAAGTAAACAAAAGTGGAAACAATAGAGTGCTTACCTGCTTGTGTTTGCTTGCACGCGCGCGTCGCGTCGCCCCCACCAACCAACCCGTCGTGCTTGCTTGTTGACTTTTCCTCCGATAGGTGCGACACCAACCGACACCAGCCGCATTCCTTTTCCTGTTGGCTGGCAATCGCAAGTCGGCAGCTTCGATACAGTACCGCACACCGCTTCTGTCACACAGCAGGAGCTAGCTAGCAGGAGCAGTAGGGTGGTGCGGGGTCACTTGGACCAATCCATACTTTCTTCGTTTTAGCGGGCACGCAGGCACAGGCAAAGCTTCGCAACCTGAAACAAATGAAAATGTCAAGTGTCAAGGATCATTTTCATCAACATATTTCACCACTTTTTACCAACAGGAAATATGGCTATCATGGGGTAGCCCAAATTACGGGATACGGTCACTTAGTTGCGGTCATTTCGTTGCGGCGGTGATCACTTCGTTGCGAGAACTTTCGTTGCGGTCACTTCGTTGCGGTTTTTTTCGTTGCGGACATTTCGTTGCGGCCATCCTCTGGTCATTTCGTTGCGAGAACTTTCGTTGCGGATATTTTCGTTGCGGGTCATTTCGTTGCCGGTCTAGATTTGGTCATTTGGTAGTGAGTACTTTCGTTGCCATGCACTTCGTTGCAGGCTTATGCTTAGGCTTAGGTAAATCTCGCAACGAAATGACCAGCAACGAAAGTTCTCACTACCAAGTGACCAATTCTGGACCGGCAACAAAATGACCCGCAACGAAAATACCCGCAACGAAAGTTCTCGCAACGAAATGACCAGAAAACGGCCGCAACGAAATGTCCGCAACGAAAAAAACCGCAACGAAGTGACCGCAACGAAAGTTCTCGCAACGAAGTGACCGCGGCAACGAAAGGTCCGCGCAACGAAATGTCAATCAATCAAAACCTTTATTCGCACAATTGTGCAATAAGGGAAGAACACACCAGCAGCACAGAATACGAACCGTAGTCTACATGAAGTACTGCACAGTAAGCTGGTAGACCAACAGAATGTACTGTACGAACCTTAGGTGCGGAGTAATACATAGCATATCAATACAGCAAAACAAGAGTCAACAGAAACACGTTACCGTAGTACAGTATGAAATTTGTACAGGATGTTGAAATAACTTGACGCCAACGTTCATAAGCTCAAAAAGACACGTATGTCCGCAACGAAAAAACCGCAACGAAGTGACCGCGAACCCAAATTACCCTCTGGCTGGGCTGAAGAATACTACCGTTTTAGTGAGGCACAGAAACATCAAAGACAATACTGCATACAAACAAACAATCCGGAGAAAGGAAGGGAAAATGTTCCCATGTGGATGCATGCAGCACATGATAATCGTGGAGTGCTTCATAATATGCGACGTAGGTACGTACGGTACGGTACTACGCCACATCGATACCAGCATATTTTATTTCCCAAACCACAGCCAGAAAATGCACAGACACATCCCAACACCGAATATTATTATTATTATGTGGAATCCAAGATGGCATCGCAAGATAAAACCGTCAGCAAAAGACTAAATTCTAAAACTATACCAGTCGTTTTTCGTCACCAACCATTACTTTCCCACATCGCGTAATTATGTACAAACAAAACAGAAAAATTGTGTTCAAAGCTTTCACAATCTCATAAACAATAACAATACCCTAATCCGATCAATAGACATCTTCCCAATATAAGAGCTAGGATATGGTCGGTTGCCCGAATTACCCCTCACTACCGTACTATCATCGAAAAATAAATAATTGGGCTTAGGGGAAGAATGGAGCACACAGTATAAATGAAGGCAGGTAATCACTGACAGGCTCATATTTGATCCATTGTTGTAACGGATATCGATATCCATTTTATTGGTTTTTACGAAACCATTACTTTGGTTTGCACCAATAAAATAGTTTCGTAAAAACCAATATAATGGTTTAGTAAAAACCAATGTAATGGATATCCATTTTAATGGTTTCGTAAAAAAACAATAAAATGGATCGAATATGTGCCAGTGATTGCCTCCTTCGTTTACACTGTGTGCTCCATTCTTCTCCTAAGTCCAATTATATTGTATTTTGCTATCATCAAGATCATATCACACGATATCCTCAACCCTACTGATATAATCCCCATTTTGATGCTGCTGCTTTGGTTGCTGAGAAGCTGAAGAAGAAGCTGCCCTTTGCACCATTCTCCTCTCAAATACATCCGCGCCTCCAATCGACATACTCTGCTTCGATGAGCTGCCAGTAATTCCTCCTCCCAGCTGCCTTTGGCCCAGAAACCAGCTGACTTGGCCCTCATTCGATGATGTGAATAATGGACCATTTTGCGGGTGGTGCAGATAATCTTCTTCGTCGTCTTCTGCAGGTGGTCCGTCATAGCCGGCGTTTGCGAGCAATGTGGCGTCTGACAGAGTCGCGTGCGTCATCGTCAGAGGAAGCGACACAGTCTTCTGACTCTTCTCCCATTGTTTCACCTGAAAAACAGTTGGAAAAACGTTTGAAAAATACAAATGTGGAAACGCACGACACGATGGAATAGTCCTTAGCGCGGCTGTACTCTATTATAGAGATGCTAGGACACGAGAAAGCAGTCTGAAAAATTGGGCAGCCAGTGCGTGAGTCGAACACGCAGCGGAGCACGGGATTACTCCCCTCTTAGCGCACGACCCCATCTGACTGCACAGCCCAATTTCTCAAACTTCCCCTCTTGTACCTCCTCAATGGGCATGTACACGCTCTTTACTATTGTGGAAAGTAGGGTACTGGGGGTAAACCCGGCCATGGAAAATCCGGCCACACCCAAGTTTCAGGGCTGCAATCTCACCAACCAATGGACCGATTGAGACAAATATGATATCAATCGATTCCTTGGAACTCTCCTCTTTCAAATGAGCTATTTGGTTCATCAATTGCTCAAACAGCAAGTCCAAGGATCTGAGCGTGGGTGGCCAGATTTACCCCATAGTACCCCGGAGTAGAAAATCGTAACTTTGAAGGGCTTTGCGTTGCACATTACTTGCTTCTCACCATAGAACGGTACATGTGTGAAAAAAACCTTCCCAAAAATCTTCACACTTCACGAATACATAGTCAATAGGGGAAATCGACGGTGGTTTCATCATGACGCTCAGGCACAACTTGTGTTCCATTAAACATTGTCCCGAAGCGAACCAAGACGTACCGTGTATTACAGTACGTTAGGTACGTAGAAGACGACGACGCGCGCGTTGCGGTTCGCTTCGGGACCAGGTTTAATGGAACACAAATTTTACCTGAAAATCATGATGGGACCACCAAAGTAAGAATCTTATTGGTAAATCAAACCAAATGGACAAATGGACCACCGTAGATTGCATTACCCTGTTATATCCGAAGACTCCGAGCACAGCCAGGGTCATGCCGAACAGGTTTAAAGAGGTAACGGGGTTCTTGAGAGTGAGCAGTGACGCCGCAACTACGGTGATGCGCTTGGTGGCGTTGGCCACTGCGTAGCTGAGGGCGGTGAGTCGGTGGATGAGCGTGAAGGTGCAGATGTTCTGCGCGAAATTCAGCCAACCCGACAGCAGCACCAACAGCACCGTCTCCAGGCGCAAGTAGGACGGACGCGGCTGCAATAGGGAACATCAATAGCAACTACTGTAGTCTGGCCAGTAGGAGTTGGCTATGACATTCAAGGCGCGTTGAGTAAAATAGATTCACAAGTGCGGATTTGGCCGTGCTTCGTGTACTCCTATTTACCGGAAGTAGCCTTGGTGGCCAGGATTACCCCATCCATACTACCCTGCCAAAACCTCAGCAATCCATAATTGGGTGATAGGGTACTGAGGGGTAAACCCGGCCATGGGAAAATCCGGCCACCTGAGCTTCAGAGCTGCATATGTCAGCAACCAAAGTACCGATTGAGGCAAGCGTGATATCAATCGATTCCTTGAACTCTCCGCTTTCAAATGAGCCACTTGGTTCATCATTTGCTCAAATAGAAAGTTCAAGGAGCTTGGGTGGCCGGGTTTACTCCCTGGTCGGGTTTACCCCACAGTACCCTACCTCTTTTGATAGATCCAGCCAGATATTGTACAGGTCGTGCAGACACCAGATAGGCAGGAAGAATACGCAGGCTACTTGACAAATGACGCACAACAGCTTCACGTGGTGCAAACCTGTGTCTTGCAGCACCTGCAACAAAACACAAATCAGGTGCACAAACAGCGCAGTAAGAAGAAATTAAGTAGGGCCACCCCAACCCATTATTTGCCGTTGAAAAGGTAAGAACAGTCTGGGTGAACTCGAGGAGTTGATGTTTCAACAGGTCATGACCCGGGTCACCTTGACGCTTGATTTGATACCAACCCCAAACTCAAGTGTAAGTAAATAAAAACGATCATCCTCACGCGATTTATCCATGCTTTAGCAACGTTTCTGAATAATAGCTGTAGCTTTAGCAAATTAGAACTGACCAGAATTGTCCCGCACTACCCATACACCTACAGTAATGCAGTAATGTAAGTACAGGAACATACTCGTTTGACGAACACGTTGAGTAGAGCGTATGTGAATGTGGAACAGAGGGCGCTGAGAAGACCAGCCAGATTGAAAGACAACTCCGTCAGAGAAGCCACCACCACACCAGTCACAATCGGCAACAGAGACACGTACACCTACAACACAAGCAGATCACACCCTGTCATCCATATTTAGTAGGCCCCATGCACACATACACTGGTTGGTACGTCGTTTAGTGCGGCGACAATTATAGTCTGGCCAAGCATAAGAGTTGGCCATGACATTCAAGGCGCATTGCGTAAAACAGATTCACAATTGCGGATTTTTGTCCCTGCTTCGTGTAACCTATTTAGCAGAAGTACATGCAAACTACGCAGGACGACTTGAGTCCCATTGCCAACTCCTACTGGACAGACTATACTTGCGTAGAAGAGTACGCCGACAGAAGAAAAAGTACAGCGCACACTTGCGTAACTTACAAGCAAGGACTGAACTTCGCCTAGTATCACACGGGAGCAGATCACAGCGAACAAAGGCATCGTCGCTTTCACTGCAACACAACACACACTCGTACATACCAAAACAGATACCATACAAACAGCTGACCATGATCTCACAGCATATGCATGGCTGCTATTACACCCAGGAGCTTAGCGCAAACTGGCCAATACACATCGATCACACTGTGACGTGCGTGCCACGTTCCGTAAGGGAATAGCCGGGTCCCGAAAAAGGGGGGGGGGGGGGAATAGGGCCGCACGGGAATCGAACCCGCAACCCACGGACACAGCTGTGGACATAGGCACACCACCAGGTGCCGGCCCGCGGAGTTTTGGATAAATTCGCCTTACATATCTAGAACTAGTTTACGTACACTACTGGCCTCGGACGCTATTGCCATACGTACGCAGTACGTTACAAGTGACTCGCTCACCAGTATGCGCGTATGACACTGGGACACTCCAGAGACTGAAATAGGAGGCGGACACAGCCACGGCCTTGCCCACAGCCAATGGCAGAATGTACTTGAGCTTGTAGCTCATAGGAATGCGCATCTTACCCACGCCCCATACTCTGAGTAGCGGAACGCTGTACAGCGCAATGCCAGATATGCTGGCCATAGTCACAGTCAAGGGATAGGGAAAGAATTCGAGTATGATCTTGTTCAGAATGTTTCCGCTTGAGCTTATGCTGTACCAGATCAGACAGAGACAGACTATGCTGATGGTAAAACGGAGATCAGGATGAGTGGGCAGCATGGCTACCAGTCCACAAAGGAGATAAGGCCGAGCCAGGAAGCTTTGGAAGCTAAGGCCAGGTCATCCGGTTATGCGCTACTTGAGCAATTCAAGATCTGAAAAAAAGAAAAAAAGAGAAACAATCATTGACGTAGATGAACTAACTGAACTAATAAAATAACAATAATATTATAAATAATAATAAGCCATGATAAAAAGCAAAAGATTGAAATAATTCCTCGGATTTCGGATATAGCGTTTCTTGAAAGTACTGTGGTACGTGGATTGCGAGTTTTAGGTTCAGTGCATTGTGACCGCGGATACATGGACAAAACGTCAAAGCTAAATTACGCAACAGTTTTTTTACACAAACGCCCGATATTTTGTCTTCACTTTTCGAAGGAAAATATAAAAGAATTATGAAAAAAATTTTGGATGCAACATTTTGTTTCTTTTATTTTTTTCTTTTTACAGCATTCCTTGCAGTATTTGTCATGATCTCTTTGTGTATATAGAGTGATGTTTGTTTTGTTTAGACCGTGAAATTCTCTTCAAGTAAGAGATTCATATGCTGAAGCAGTGTAAGGGCAAGGGCAGGTGGTTACTTTTGCAAAAAGTGTGGCTAAATGTGCGGCTAAATGCAGCAGATGTCGGTGGTTCATATGGCGATAAAGAATTTGTACTCATGGCTGAGCAGAATCTGTCAGTTTATCTGCTTCATATTCAGGAAACAAACGCGAAAAGTAAACTCGCATTTGGTATGGGGTAAACCCGGCCACTAATTGATGAAACAAATAGTTTATTTGAAAGAGGAGGGTTCAAAGAGTCGATTGGTATCATGCTTGTCTCAATCGGTCCTTTGGTTGCAGAGATATGCAGCCCCGAAACTTAGGTGGCCGGATTTCCCCACACTACCCTAGCTTACTGACGGTCTGGCTAGCAATAAGTTGTCTTTGGGCCTTTGCTTGCACTGCGCAATCTGTTTCAGATTGTTCAGTATCAGACAGTGAGATACGAGGCTGTGCCCCTGAGTCCGCTGACAAGGCAGCGATTGAGTAAGTGAAGCGAAGAATAACACCACTTTGTGTTGTATTGCAAAAGTCCAGGATGTCTTTTGTTTACCCACTGCACCACGCAAGATATATAGGTTACTGCGAGGTAACCCGGACACGGGGTAAACCCGGGCACCTCAGCTTTCTGAACTTGCCGCTTCAGCAAATGATGAACATGGTAGCTCATTTGAATAGAGGAGAGTTCAAGGAATCGATTGGTAGAATATTGTCTATTCGGTCCTATGGTTGCTGAGGTATACTAGGTGTCCGGGTTTACCCCCGTGCCCGGGTTTACCCCACAGTACCCTAGTTGAAACTCTTTCCTGCTGTGAAATCTGTCAATTGTTTTGAAGTGTGAGATACAGTGCGTCATACAGGAGCGCACAGGTTACAGCCAACCAGAATTCCTTCCACGTGCTGTTTCAGGTATGGTGAAACGGAAGACGTTAGTATTGGATTTGGATGAGACGCTCATACATTCACATCACGATGGACTAATGCGGCCTATGGTCAAGCCCGGGACACCCCCGGATTTTATGCTCAGGGTATCATATCATGAGGGTTAACAAGGAACACTGGTCCACGCATCTATTGATTATCGACCAGTTGCGTTGTCGCGATTGGGTTGGTCGATAGCGACCCCACGGTATTTAGTGAAACTTTGGATCGGTGTCTGCGGTGTCGTCGACGTCATTTGTTGTCAATTCTTCTTTCCATTCGCTCCTTTTCCGCTCCCAGATGATTGAACAACGTTGACATCCCCATCGGCACCTATCTAAACTTGCACACCAAGTACCGCGGCGTCGTTATCGATCAACCGCATCGCAACAACGCAACTGGTCCATATGTCGGCTAAACATTGCACACGACTACTATGGAATGGTTTTTTCTGTTGCTTGCAGGTGATGATAGACAGGCATCCTGTTCGATTTTTTGTTCACAAAAGGCCGCACGTGGACTATTTCTTGTCAATAGTAAGCTAAGCGTCCTCCTGTCCAGTGAACATCCATGTAGGGTACTATGGGGTAAAACCGCCCATGGGGGATATCCGCCCACCTATGGCGCTTTTACCTCCATTCAAAACATGGCTCTCGAAAATACTCGGGACACTTCTGACCCCGCTTCTTTCTTCCAGCCATAACTTGACAACCCAGTCCTGATGGGGGGTAAAAGCGTCATAGGTGGGCGGATTTCCCCCATGGGCGGTTTTACCCCGCGCTACCCTAATTGTTATTATGAATGTACCAGTACGGTTGGGCATATTTGCCTACGTACGTACTGTTTGCTTCAGGTGAGTGAATGGTATGAGCTAGTCGTGTTTACTGCCAGTATGGAGATATACGGGACTGCGGTAGCTGACCGCCTAGACAGGGGATTAAACGTTCTCAATAGGAGGTATTTCAGACAGGTAAGCAAGCACACTAAGGGTCATTATATCCGTCCATCCATGTTGTTATTCAGTTATGTTGTACGAGTAAAGAAGGGAAACCAAGCAACATTTACGCTTGCTTCTGTATTGTTTGTAGCATTGTACAGTGGACTACGGGGGATATACCAAAGATTTGGCGTCCATATGTCCGGATCTCAGCTCAATATTTATCCTGGACAATTCGCCAATGGCATATCGACAGTATCCTGGTATGTGTCACACCTTTAATCAAGCCAGCTTACTGGGAAAATCGTCCAGCTGTTATTATGACCAAAAGGGAAAATTATGTGGTGACTGAGTGAGGTCATCCAGGTGTGTAGGCTAGGACGCTCGTCTGGAAGGCGAGAGGTCCTCGGGTTCGATTCCCTGCTGGCACATGTGGGGCAAATTTTCCTTCTCGATTCTATGGCGCGTGCATATACGATTGTTTCTGGCGCCTTCACCAGGCGTCCGTCCGTCCGCCAAATCCGTAAAACGTGTCTAGGAGTACACGGTTGTTTGCGGTGTGCCATATACTCCTAGGTACGTCCGTTACGGATTTGACGAACGGACGTGACGGACGTCTGGTGAACGCGCCATGTTTCTGGCGCGTGCATATGGTTTGTTTGTGTGTGTCTAGACAATGCCATTCCAATCAAGTCGTGGTTCAGCGATCCGACTGACACGGCGCTTCTCAACCTCCTGCCTTTCCTGGACGCCGTTCGCTTCTGCAGCGACGTTCGCTCCCTACTCTCCAGAAATCTCCACCTGCATCGCACCTGGTGACACCACACCTCAGCCTCCCTACTAGGGTACTGTGGGATCAACCCGGACACCTAAGCTTCTCTGAACTTGCCGATTCAGCAAATGATGAACATGGTAGCTCATTTGAAAGAGGAGAGTTCAAGGCATCGATTGGTAGAATACTTGTCTCAATCAGTCTTGTGGTTGCTGAGATACACTAGGTGTCCGGGTTTACCCCACACTACCCTATGTACTTACTAGGACAGAGGGTACTTTATGCTAGTACAAAGAAGCTCCTCATATGCGAATCACAGGCGCTCGCTGAGCATTGTAACTTTTACTGCATACGTGTATGCTGTATGGCAATAGCGTCCGAGGCCGATGTGGTATTAGGGTAACGGGTTCGATTTCCGTTCGGTCCTACTTATCCCCCTCCCCTTTCCCCTTCGGGGCCCGGCTATCGCCATAAGGAACGCGGCATGTAACAAAATAGCATGTGACGCGTACGAGGAGCTGTACGCCTTTGTCATGTGTTGTCCATGGCTCTCTATGGCCATGGGTTTTGCGTGAAAGTCCTGCTGTTTTGCGACAAGGTGGGATGGCAATGGCCAATTACATACAAGGTGTTCCGTGCATACACATACAATGTATCATTGTGTGTTTATTTGATTGCTCTTTCTTGAGAGTTAGCCGGTTTCACACATGGTTTGGCGGCTTTTAAAAAGCATCTACAGTATTCGGTGTTCATTCAATGTTAGCCCTTGCTTTGGTTTGGGTACCCTGCATACGTTGAGAACCCCGTGAGTTTGACGTTTCAAAAAGTAACTACTTGAGATATTTTGAGTAGTTTGAGATCAGTG